>CM031922.1:34451785-34662803 GCA_018703695.1 Prunus fruticosa | reverse complement strand
AGGCAAAACTGGACCACAAGTGAGTGATAAATACATGCACTTTGGGGGTGGTTAGCTTTCAGTTCAATGCTGTTGAGGCCCAAAAAATCAAGGGTTGAGCCCAAATAAATCCCCGGCCCAATGCGACACCTTATTAAGAAGAAACCCGATGCGGAGCATGCGAAATTCTTCATGCACGCTTGCACGAGCCACAAACACGTGCCATGCCAAATAAATATGCAATTTATCACGCTAGGAATTAAAATAAGCCTATAAAAGGCATTGGCTCTACAAGCTCATGCTAATTATTTTGTCAAGCATTATGTCTCTTTTCAAAGACGACAAAATTCAAGCACGCCAAGCGACATGCCATGCCAAGCAGGAAATCATTATTTCACACATAGCCACGCTACAAGCTTAAGTGGGCCCAAGCCGCGCAAATGCTCGGGGCTTGCTTGAGTGGGTTGTGGTATGGATGGTAACGAGCTTTCATGGGGTCCATTGATGAGCCAAGAAATGGAAGTTTTGGGCTGCTTGGGAGCCCAAAAACTCAAGCCTATTTCTTGAGCCCAAACACATGGGTTAGCATGAGAGAGGAGAGAATATGACCCAATGCCTTAGGAGAACATCCCATAGGCTGCTGTAGCATCTAGGAAAATCTATGACAGTTAGAATGCCCAAAAACAAATAAGCCACTTCCAGCAGCTGGACGAAAGCGTGCGGGCCGCTGGAAAGGAGAACACCGATAACCCCAACACTGTACATACAAGCCCAGCCCAGGACCTTATAAAATATCTAGCATTGTCATAAGTCTTAGACCCAAGTCAAATAGCAAGCCACTGCAAAAACCAACGGAGATTCATAGGAATACCCATCGGACAAAGAACTTCCTCCATCTCTCTTTTCCTCTGCAAGCTCCATCTTGAAAACCCACAAGGAAAGCAGGTGGCGCCTCACCCTTATGGGGGAGGTCCAGCTGCGTCAAAACCTTGGAACCACAAAGGGCTCCTTACCCATGCACCTTGGATAGGAAAATTGCATCAAATAGGATCGAGTGGGAAGAAGCAATGAAAAAGGGAGGAGGAGGTTAGATAAAATTAGGGTTCTTTGTGTCTATAAAAGAGGGCCTTAGCTACCCAGAAAACCAACCCATTCTTCAAAGAGCAAGCTTCCTCTCTCACCTGCAAACCCAGTTTCAGAGCTTGACCAAGCTTTGTCAAGCAACCTGAAATTTACTTAAACCACCCATCGTTCCTCCTCATCTCTCTCCCCCCTAGCCAACCTTCTTAGAATCACTTCTGTTTCCTTAGAACCCCTGTTCCTCATAGGAATTCACAGCCTTCTCTCTGTTTATGCTAAACTCATGTTTTCTCTCTCTCAAATTGCTAAACTTGTGAAAGCTTAGCTCCCATGCCACAAGCTACTCATGCCAAGCCATTCCATTGCTAATTTGTCACGTTTATTTGGTTGATTGATGAAAGAATCCAAGGTGTTTTCTAAGGTTGTCACTACTCCTTTCAAAACTCTCTTGGAGCCTGGTCTTTGAACTTAGAAACAGGGGCCACCTCCTCAGCTCATCCTTTCCAGCAGCCCAAGCCCATTCGTCCCGGCTGCTGGAAGAAAAAGACCCCAACAAATGCCTAATTGGTTATTGAAAGGCCTTTGCTTGAGCTGATTCTGACTTTTGCTTTTAAGAATTCCACAAAAAATGTGCATCAAATTGAGATAAAAAGGTCATGTCCAAACCAGTGGCGAAGCCAGAAATCTTACTACACGGGGTCTTAATGTAAAAGTGGGAAAAATAATTGAAAATGAAATCATAGTCATTTCATTCATAATTCGTAACGGAAACAACATTACAAGCTATAATTGTCCACGACGAGGTTTCATATTTTGAAAACGTAGCATTATAGCTTCATTTTCAATACAAGCAAAAATATCTCTCTCAATATAAACAATCAAGCTATCACTCAACCATTGATCTCCCATTTTGTTTCGAAGTGGACCCTTAACAATATTCATGACAGAAAATGCCCTCTCCATCGGAAGGTTTGCAACTGGTAAAACTAAAGACAATGTAATGAGCAAATACACATAATTGAATACTTGATGCATCCTTGTCTCCACCATTTTTTTTGCAAGATCACCAACCCCTTCCAATTGAGAGAAATCACTCCTGGAACGCACATAATGAATATAAATCTCAAGTTGATCTTCAAGTGCCAAACAATCCTCATATTAGCATCATAATCTATTATTCGAGTTCTTAATCCAGGGTCCGCTTGAAGATTACCCAAAACACCATCTAACTGACTTTCTCTTGAACTTGGAGTTCTTGAACTACCAACATTATTTGAACTATCAACATTGGCCGAAACTACCCGAACCCGATGATGACTTTCTCTTAAAAAACCGTTCCATAATAATTCTACATATACAAAATAATCAAAATAAATACTCACAATATAAACAAACCATCAACATAATCAAAATAATTATGAATTGGATTTCAATTAAATTAAATATATTCTACATTACAAAATAATGAAAATAAAAACTCACAATATAATCAAACCACCAATATAATCAAAATAACTATGAATTAGGTTTCAATTAAATTAAATATATCATACATAGCAACATAGGGTTTAGAACTTACTTGAATTGTGAAATTTCACAATAAGCTTGAGCAAAAACAAAGAGAATAGTTGGCGGCACCACCACACGACGACGACGACGGAAACACAAATGCACCCCACCGGCGGCAGGCAAGGGAGGAGATGGATTTGAGGGTTTGAGGGAGGGGGGATTGAGTTGGGAACTTAGGGTTGGAGCCTTGAAGGAGAAAACAAAACAAATTGGGGGTTTGTTGAAGGAGGAATCGGGTCTGTTTTAGAGATAGGATGCTGGCCCTTTTTTTTTTTTTTTTTTTTATTTCAGACCTGGCCCAAAATGACGTAGTTTTGGCCAGGTCATTTAAAAAATTCTCCCTGGGCCAAAACGACGTCGTTTTGCCCAGGTTGTTTTAAAAAAAAAAACAGAATCGCGCGCATCTTCTTCTTCCGTCTTCTTCAGCTTGCATAGTTTTCTTCTTTCAGTCATTTCGTCGACCACTTGGTGGGCAGCTCCAAGGGACCTCTAGGCTTATTTTCATGGCGTCCAAGAGGTCGCGCGACCCCATTGACCCCACTGTGGCTCCGACCTCTGGTCCAAACCATATAAAGAAGTAATATGCATGATGAGGATAAATAAGTAAATATGGTTTGTTGTGAGTCGTTGATGCATTGTGAGATTCACTTACAGCCGCCATAATCACGTTGACAATTGTCCTTAATATTTCTCTACTGATATATAATGTGATGAAGATAAGGAAGCATTAAATTTAAGCATTGGGATAGAAAGCACTTAGCTCATTATTTTGGCTTTTAATAAGTTCCATGAATTTGGAATATATAGTTTGGCTTTTAATAAATTTCATGTATTTGGAATACTTAGAGTTCTCAATGTATCTAGATTAATGAGGTTCATTAATTTGAGTGCTAGTTCAATGTATGGGATGAGAGATTAAGACTTTAAATAATTGTATGCATAGACTTCTCAAATCAGTTGTTGAGAATTGAAATTGAAATTAAAGAGAGTGTTCTCTCATCTTCTGCTCATAATGTGGGTTTGAGTGTTTATTTTGTCTTTTTGCCTAGTTCCGAGTATTCTGAGACTAAATGGGACTTGGTGGTTCGTGGTTCATGTTTTCCGACATCCTTTTGCTCGAGTACCACTGCATCATAACTCCTCCGAGACGCCCAGTTATATGCACCTGCCTCTCATTTTCCTTCCTCGTGCTACACCAGTACTAGTCATATGATTCTGTTCACAATGGCTGTTTTTTTTTTTTTTGGGTCAAGGTTCACAATGGCTGTTGATGTAACTACTAAACCAGTCATCAAATTTGTAATTCCTTTTACTTAGATCAACTAATCAAATAATCATGCACATCAAATTTGTGTATGTACTTGGTTCGTTAGTTCAAGAAGTGCTTTTCTAACAGCACACACGCCTCAAAAGGTGGACAGGTTGAACCCTAAGTCCACACCTTATCTTTTACTCTTGAGTGAAAGCCTTTCATCTAATATTTCTTGAGGCAGGTCAACTAGTCAATGTGAAACTCATTCATTTCTCACTCCCTTTCAGCCAAATCTATGTTGTTCATGTATCTGCACACACGCATATATATATGGTACTGAGTAAACACTAAAACCCCAACTGTATTGGAAACTTTTTGTTTTGAAGAAGAAAAAAAATGAAGCTGGCTGAGTTTAGCTTTGGTGGTGGTGGTCTTGGCTACAAGGAGATGAGGAGCTTTGGCTTACAAGTTCTCCATGGAAGATGATTCATGGTTTTTGCTTCAATTTCAATGTTGATCTTGTCAGTGGCTGGAGCAACATACATGTTTGGCCTCTACTCACACTGACATCAAAACATCTCTAGGCTATGACCAAACAACAGTCAATTTGCTGAGCTTCTTCAAGGACTTGGGAGGCAATGTTGGTGTCATAGCCGGCCTCATCAGAGTTCACAGCTCCATGGGTGGTCCTGTTAATCGGTGCGGTCATGAACTTTTTCGGGCACTTCATGATATGGCTAGCAGTGACAGTTCGAACGTCAAAGCCCCGGGTGTGGCAGATGTGTATGTACATTTGCAGAGGTGGAAATTCTCAGACATTTTCAAACACTGGTGCTGTAGTGAGTTGTGTTAAGAATTTCCTGGAAAGTAGAGGCAGTCTTCTGGGTAGGGCTGGACACGGTGCGGGTTGGGTCGGTTATGGGCCCAAACCGTACGCCAAAATAGAGCATGTCGATAGGCCCAAATGTAAACCGGGCACCTGTTCTTTAGGCCCATTTTCGACTTAGTTCGAAACCCGAATTGGGCGGGTCGGGTTGGGTCGGTTTGGATGTCTGCCGAGGCCCAACAAAAACAACAATTGAAAGTTTTTTTTTTCAAGTTTCCCAGGCCCATTGTTTTGTTTTAAGTCAGATTTCCAGATCATTTCAAATTTTCCAGTTTCTTGTATATACTATATTTTCAAGTTTCTCCAGCTTTGCATATCTAAAGTTTATCATCATTCAAATACTAAAAAAATACCTTAAAATAAAACCTAAGAAAATCAACATCCACCACAAGTCCAATTATTACAGACCATTGCAGATTGTGAGAGTAATCTCAATCCCAATCTGCATATTTGCAAAGTTCAAAAGCAAATCCAAATCAAAACAAATAAATTTTCATTACATATACACATACAATTGAACAATTCCATGAGTTTCAATTCAACTCCTCAAATCAAATTTGCACCTCTGCACATAGAAAAAAAAAACAGTTAGTAAACATATGAAATGAATTAATAACACCAAAAAACATGAAAACTTGTCAATAGAAAATTAAAATTTTGAAGATCCTAAAATAATGATAATGCTGATAATGCAAAACCCTGTGACTAAAGCAGGATATGAGACTGGAAAGGCCAAGGCAATGGAAGAATCTGATCATCATAGATTCAGAGTTTTACTGTCAGTATGCATACAATAAAACTGAATAAATCTTCATCAAATAGATAGTTGAACTCAATCAACACTGAAACAGCATTGAAATTGGATATAATTTACAAACAGATTCTGATACAATTACAGAAAAAAAACACAAGCAAAGGCAAGTGAGTCTCATATAAAAAGGCTTAACTTGATTGCTGCAGACCCAAATAAATTTACTAGTCAGCAACTGCAATCAGCAATGTTCCAATCATCTCTTTGCTCTTGAAGAATCAAGAGGTGAGAAGAAACTAAAGAGAACCCAGATGAAAGCATTAAAAAAAACTTACTGGGTAAGAAGGAATCAGAACCAAAACTCCAACCCCTGGGTAAGAAGGAATCAGAACCAAAACTCCAACCCTTCACCACTGTTGGAAGCTTGAGGAGGAATATAATATTTAATGGCAAAAATAACGGAAAACAGCAATCAATTATTACGAAATATCAATCAATTAAATTATTACGAAAAAACAAACATCATGTTTCTTCAGGAGCTGCCGAACAAACAAACATCAAGCAAACCAGTAAATAAATCAAAGAGAACCCACATCAGCTTTTGCAAGCTGGTTGCACAATATATCAGTAAGTATCTGTACTACACAGAAAAAAGAAACAGATCTGCCACACAGATCGAAACCTATATTATGCTCTACCATCGAAAGTTCGAAACCAATACACATACATTAGCCTAGGAATTCTCAAAGTCAAATAAGTATAAAACATCAAAACCAATAGCGGGTGAGACAAAGATTCCATATCCAGAAGTCAAGCTATAGAAAGGAATCTCCTAAAAAAGGAATCTCCTACAACTCGTAAAAATCATTTTGCTTACCTTCCATATCTGCTAAATACGTCTTCAAGTTCGCGTGATCTTGTCCGTGATGACAAGCGACCAACATAGAGCCGTGAACCACCATGGCGGTCATCATGTCGAGGCATTTTACCTGCACCAAATATGAGTCATCTTTGAGCGCAACCATACCCACTATTTCACAACTTTAAAAGCATACATATGGAATTACATATTCAGAAATTCATCTTGGAAATAAAGATGGGAAAAAAAAAGGATTGCATCTCAAACCATACAAGGAGGTAAATAACCAAACTTATTACAGAATCCATAAGATAACACTCGAATAAGATGTTTGGATTCATAGCAAAGCAATGTTTCATATTATTCTTGGTGAAAACAAAATTAAGAAAAAAGAATAAAGTGAGAAAAATACCAAATTCTAAAAACCAAACCACTAATTTCACAGATTTCTATATAAGAGAATGCAGACATACAAATTAAATGAATAGTGCCATTTATGCTCCCTGAGATACAGACCCACAAAACTCTTTTCCTATTTTGCCAGCCGAAGGGTCATCAAAAATAAAAAGTATAAACAGGCCAGGGGGAAAAAAAGCTTCAATCCAGAAGCCAAAGATATAACCTAAATACTTCATATGCATAATACAAGCATACTTCAATGTATTCATGGCCAATTCAACCAAAAATATTTTCGACCAAAACAACAAATTCAACCAAAAATATCACAAACTATGCATACACATACAACAAAAATAGCCCAATCTTAATCCTTTTTCTGTGTCCTGGAATTCATCTATTTGGTAGCTCATTGACCACAGAAAGTTCGAAACCAATACACATACATTAGCCTAGGAATTCTCAAAGTCAAATAAGTATAAAACATCAAAACCAAAAGCGGGTGAGACAAGGATTCCATATCCAGAAGTCAAGCTATAGAAAAGCAAAATAGTAAAGTAAAACAGCAACAATTCCATACCAGAAATAAACACAGCCAGCAAGCCAATCTGGAAAAACTTTGCCCTCAAATCAATTCTGTCCAGAAAAAATATATATACAAAGTCAGAATATATAAATAGAATTAACAGAAATCAACAAAAATCCCTAAATTTTGAATTAGGGTTTCAAAATATTATTACCTCAAACCAACAAAAATCGAGAGAGGGAGACCTTTGATGACTAAGAGCGAGCGGGTGAAAGAGAGCGATAGTGGCTGAGCGAGAGACAGAGAGAGCGAAACCGACTGAGGGAGACGACAGTAAGAGCGACTAAGAGAGAGCCAATGAGAGAGAGAATGAGTGACTGAGAGAGAGCGGGTGACTGAGAGAGTGAATGAGAGGAAGAACGAACAGAGGCAGAGACGAGAGACTGAGAGAGGCAGAGGCGAGCGAGAGCGGTTGAGAGAGAAACTGAGTGACTTAGAGACATCGGGTGAGAGAGAGAGAGAGTGATAGTGGCTGAGATCGTGATTCGTGTGAAATCTGGAGAGCCTGAGAGAGTGAGAGGCTCAGAGGCTAGAGACTGAGAGAGGAAGAACGAAGAAGAAACAGGAAAGAAAGAGGCGGATTGAAAAAAATTTCGCAACCCTTGAAAATATTTAGGGTTTCTCTCGGATCCGGTGTAGCAAGGAGTATGGAATGGCTTAGAATCAACGAATAATATGCTGACAAGTGTATTTTTTTAAAATAAAATATATAAAAATAAAAATAGGCGGTCCGGTCCGGTTTTCAGCGGTTTGAAGGGAAAAAAACCGGTCCAACCCGGTTCAGCGCCGGTTCGGCCGGTTTTTTTGCTGGTTATGTGATTTTTAAATATAAAAACCGAATCAAACCACCTAAAGTGGTCTGGTTCGGGCGGTTCGGTCGGGTTTTCGGTAATAATGCCCACCCCTACTTCTGGGGCTCTTGAAGGGACTTGTTGGCCTAAGTGGTGCAATTATTTCACAGCACTACTCTGCTTTCTATGGTGGCAACTCAAAGGCTCTTATCTTGTTGATTGGTTGGCTTCCAGCTACTGTTTCAATGTTGTTTCTTCCAATAATCCGATTGTTGAAGGTTGTAATGAGCTCAGGGTCTTCTACAATCTTCTCTACGTTACTCTTGGCTTAGCTGGGTTTCTCATGTTTTTAATTATCATAGAACATAAGCTGAGATTTTCAAGAATTGGGTACATTGGAAGTGCTTCAGTCGTGCTTGTGTTACTCTTTCTTCCCCTCGCCGTTGTTATTTTTGAAGAATTCAAACTCTGGAAGAGCAAAATGAGAGCATTGAATGATCAATCTCAGCTCAAAGTAGTAGCTGAGAATCCAGCTCCCCCTGTTCAAGTGGCCCTACCACCTGTTGCAACTTGCAGCACCACCATCTCTACAAAGCGAGCAGAAGCCAAGTTCTTGCTTGAAAGATGTTTTCAACGCACCGGACAGAGGTGAGGACTACACCATATTGCAAGCAGTTTTCAGCATTGACATGTTGATCTTGTTCATTGTTATAACCTGTGGTGCTGGTGGGACATTAACCGCCACCGACTCATAGCATAAGCACTTTTATATCTCTGGTAAGCATCTGGAATTACCTTGGAAGAGTTAGTTCTGGCTTCTCTTCAGAAGTGCTTTTGAAAAAGTACAAGTTCCCGCGTCCTCTTCTGCTCACTCTTGTGCTTCTTTTATCATGCGTTGGCCATCTTCTAATGCCTTCGGTATCCCACAACTCTCTCTACTTTGCTTCTGTGATTATTGGGTTCTGTTCTGGGGCACAATGGCCACTGTTTTTTTTGCCATCGTATCAGAAATCTTTGGCCTCAAATACCGTTCCACTTTGATCAATGTTGGTGGTGCTGCTAGACATATTGGGGCTTATCTTCTGAATGTCAAAGTGGCTGGTAATTTATATGATGCAGAGGCCTTGAAGCAATTGGAAGCTTTGGGTAGGGTTAGGAAAGCAGGGGAGGACTTGACTTGTGAAGGAGTGAATTGTTACAAATTGGCCTTCATTATAATGGCTGCAGTGGCTTTGTTTGGAAGCCTTGTTTCAACTATTTTGGTGATTAGGACAAGGAAATTTTATAGAGGTGATATTCACAAAAAGTTCAGAGAGGCAGCTGAATCTGATGTAGCTGCTGCAAGTGGCACGGTGCCTTTGACAGAAATAGAGGCCAAAGCAGCTGTTGCTGCTGCTGCTTCTCACAGTTCAACCTCCTCAGCAGCACCACAAGGATTAGAGACCAACTTAGGGTAGGGGAAAACAATGAGGTAGCTAATTGATTGCTCTGTGAGTGGATGATTGTTTGTTACCATAATTGCTCAGAATATTCTTGTCATTTTCTATGGAAATCATTTACAAAGGAAAAATCTTGATCTCTCTGTTATATTTCAGCAAATATTTGTTTCTTGTTCTTCAAACCTTATCATTCAGATCATTAATATGTTTTTAAGTGACAGAGTAATTACCTTTCACCGACAGTCATTTTACAGTTTGAATACCATGTACTACATAAAACGGAATGCTAGGTTAATTGGAAAATACTTGTCTCCTTTCCTAGAAATAGGAGCTCCTATTTTCCTGCCAATCACAGTTTAACATGTGTGTATAAATTTTTCTTTTTATGTTTTTGCATATATGTCAAAACTGTGATTTGTATAAAGTAAAAACGTTTCCTTACAGGGAAGGAAGGAAGTAGTATCTGGGTTAATTGATTAGAAGAAAAATTGAGATTTGTGTACACACAAAAATTATGTATCCCATACGGCCCACAACATAAATCCATCCCTAATCATGGGGTTTGAATATAAGATCACTGGTCCCTAAGTCAAAACTAACTTACTCATGTTCTGAATTTCAAATACCACTTTAGACCATTGTAAGTATTAAATATATTTGAATGAAAATGCAAGGGTATTATAAGAAAATTGAACAAATTTTGATTCCTACATTGTGCAAACTAAATATGGGAATGAGAATCCTATTTTCCGGCATTCCAGACATGAAAATGAAAATCTTCCATTCTTATCTCTTTGAATTAGATGTGAGAGTTTTACCTCCAAAAAATTCATTATGTGAATCAAACATGCTCTTATCTCTTCGAATTAGCAGTTTGGCTTGTTTTATTAAGCCATTGTTTCCCTACTTTTGTGGTGGGCTTCTGCTTGAACAAAATTCAGTTTTGTCAATCTTATCTATCATCAACCAATTTCTAATTTAACGTTACTTCTCTTTCAAATATTGGAAAAGTCATAAATTTGAATCCTCGACCCTTGTTAATAAAACAACATTCTAACTTATTCATTATATATTCGTTCTATTGTCTCCTTTTAATGTGATGATTTGAGATCTATTTTATTAATGAAGTTTTCAATTGCAAACAAAAATGAGAAGAAAAAAAGAAGAAGAAGAAAAATTGGCAGCTGTATTAAAAGGAAAATAACATTGACAGCAACTATATGGCCTGGACGATGAATCCCAAAACAATGGGCTCTCAGTACCTGCTGTGCTTAGAGCCGTAAGTATTAGTCCCAAAACCCAACACATACAAGACAACTGGCCCGGGTGGCCTCATTTGCCTGTCTCTGCCACTCGAAACTTCCTCGACATCGGCCCGCGCATAGATAACAACAGCTATATGCTGAACAACCGGCTTCATAAACTTCACATCCACTAATATTTCGCCACGTCAAACCAAGCCACCTTCCCATTGGTCCGTATTATTCGCTCGCAACTACCGACAGCACGGTTAGTAAAACCCTTCTAAAACAGTGGAATCTTCATCTGATTGGTCCTCGTAACCGGCACGTACGGCCACCGATTGGCCAGTCTTAAATCAATCTCGTCCGTCCGTAAAATCGGGTCCCACTTCTTATCTGGACGGCCAAGATCTTACTGGACACTAGACAAGCAAATTCTCACAGATTCATTCATTGGGGTACCGGGTAGAATTAAATTTGGAATTCGGATCAAAAACAAAGACAGAGGGGACAGAGCAATCATATAATTTGTATTTATGAAAAGTGGGATTGGTAGGAATAGGAAGGAAGGAAAACCAAACCAGGGAGGGAAAGCTTCCCAATAATATAAAGGCTGAGTGTGTGTGTGTTGATAGATCTCTCTCTCTCTCTCTCTCTCTCTCTCTCAGTCTATTATCTCTCTGCGCGAAATCAAAGATTCATCGTTAATGGGTTTGTGGGAAGCTTTTCTCAACTGGCTTCGTAGGTTAGCTCCTCCATCTCTTTCTTCAATTTTCAATCTTTTTGCGTTGTTATGTGATCCAGTTTTCATACATTTGTCTCGGGAATTTGGACTTTGCTCTAGCTTATCCTTGTGCTTTGGGTTTAAAAGTAGCAATTTTGAATGAAACTTTGATTTCAATATGTTAATTTATTTGGCTTTAATGCTTATTTTCTTTGGTTTTTGTAAAGAGATGATGGGAAAGGAAACCCAAAAAAAAGAAACTGAAAATTGGCTCCTTTTGCTCTTTTTTAGTTTTTACCAAGCCTTTTGTTCCCCCGCGCGCCCACCCCCCCCCCCCCCTCCGGCGGAATTCTGTCAATGTCTTTTTTATTTATTTTAACCAAACGGATATTTGAAAAGTTTTTACTTGTGGGTTTGCTTCCCTTTTGCTATTTCTGCTCAAAATTTTCCCTTTTGATACTGTATGTAGGTTCTGGATTGTCTTTTGGCTTGGAGCCTAGGAATGATTGCTGTTTATTTGTGTGTGTGTGTATATATATATTTTATTTATTATTATTATTATTATTTTTGCCTTGGTTTGAATTACAGAGCTGAAATAGGCACCAAGTTTTGTAGAAATATGCTTGAAGCCAGTGACGGACCCAGGATCCGAACCCCGTAGGGTCATAGTGTAAATGTTCCGAAGAAAATTTAAGAATGGGTTATTTTTCTTAGCTATTTTTTCTCTTCCAAATTTTATTCCTTTCTTGGAAAAATATACTTTGATTTCCATTAAATCATGAATTTCATCCAAGCAATATTGGTTTTAGCACTGTTGGAAAAACAAGCCAAAATTTTATTGGGTCAGATATTTAGACTGCACATCTGGCTCCAATCTGCTGGTTACTGCATTTTGTTCTAATTACAATGAAGAAAAACAATTTTTGTGTGTGTGGAGAAATTCTTAAGTGTTAATAGTGGTGATAAAACCATGTTGTGGTCATCCTTAGATAAAATTACTAGTAAAGCTCATCATTCATGGATTCTAAGAAATAATAATAAATGGGATTCCAACAACAAAACAGGTTTAAAAGAATAAAAAGAACTCACTGGAGGTCCACTTTCTACTTAGGAAACAGACGTGGGAGAATGGTACATAAGAGTTTTTTATTTTAAAAATTTTCCTGGGCCAAAACGACGTCGTTTTGCCCAGGATGTTTTAAAAAAAACAGAAGCGCATTGCGCTGCTTCTTCTTCCTCCTGCACGCAGCTTCCTCTCAGGCAAAACATCAAGCACTTGGAGGGCAATCCAAGGGGTCACACAGCCAGCTCAAGTGGACCTCCAAGCCTATTTCCATGGCTTCCATAGGGTCGTTTGACCCCAGTGACCCCACTGTGGGTCCGTCCCTGCTTGAAGCATCGTGATGGTTATTGTAGAGGCTGTTAATGTGCTTTATGCTGCTTTTTGGCATTGAGGCAATTATAGTTTCCAGAATTTGAGACAGATGCTTGAATTTAGCTGCTAAAGGATTGGTATAGGGAAACGACAGTTGGATTTCTGATGTTGCAGAATGATAGAAATTAGAGCTTTTTTGGATTTAGCAATATCATGTGCATTGAATAATATCACTATATACCTACCAAATGCTTGATAAGTATAAAACTCTCTCTCTCCATGTATATACCCTTCTGTGCGATTATGGACAAATTTCTGGAAACATTGTGTGTTCTATATTTAAATTTGTTTGTCTTACCTCAATGTATCAGTGATTCACACTGCCTACACTTACGTTATTGCTTGTGATTACAGCCTCTTTTTCAAGCAGGAAATGGAGCTATCTTTGATAGGACTTCAGAATGCTGGAAAGACTTCTCTTGTAAATGTTGTTGCAGTAAGTAAATAAGCACACTTACTTTGGATTAATGTTTCTTTCCTAGTTGTCTACTTGTTTGGGCTCATGTGTTGAAAAATGGATTTTTGTTCTTAGACGGGCGGATACAGCGAAGACATGATTCCTACGGTGAGTAATGTTTTCGAAAGAGTTGTAATTGCAATTAACCAATATTCTTTCACCAAATGCTTGTACCACTTATGAAGAGCTTCTATGATTAATTGAATTAATTAATGACAGTGTGGTCATGCAATTCAATTTTCAGGTAGGATTCAATATGAAGAAGGTAACCAAAGGGAATGTTACGATAAAGTTGTGGGATCTTGGGGGTCAACCCAGGTTCCGTAGCATGTGGGAGAGATACTGTCGTGCCGTTTCTGCTATAGTGTATGAACCAATTTCCCATCTCAATTGACTTTAATTTTGGAGACCTCTCTAAATGAGCATAAACTTTATTTGTGGAAAAAATTTCCAAATCAAAAGATTGATGATGGGATGGCCTTTTTCGTGTTTGTGTTAAAATTGCATACATTGTCCCCGAACCTTCATTTTTTTATAAGCTGATGTTCTCTTTTGTGTTACCAGTTCGGATTGCTTGTTTAGTACGCTAGATGTCTCATTCAATAATGTCAAGCATGAGCAGTGATACGATGATAAGGAAGTCACGAATATCTGTTGGGAATTGTGGGCTTAAACTATATTGTCACTAGTTATGAGTTTCAATGGGCTGCTGTCTTTGTTGCTGCTGCCGTTCTTCCCTCCTTCCCCTTTGCCTCCTTCTTTCTCATGCTTAAATATTGCCTCTCCTGCGTTGGTTGCTTGCTTGTAACTGCTGTTATACTATTTAATCTTTTCTTGTGGTTGTCAAAAGCCTTAGCTGATAGTCTAATGTTCTGGTTAATGGCCCCATGTGTGTCGATAGTTCAAGTGTCAAAGACTCAAAACAATACATTGACTAATGATTCAGTTGAAATGATCCTTGTATTATGAAGACTAAAAGTTTTCCAACCTCCTGTATGCTGCAGTTATGTTGTTGATGCAGCAGATCCTGATAACTTGAGCGTCTCAAAAAGTGAACTTCATGATTTGCTGAGCAAAAGCTCACTAAGCGGGATCCCGTTGCTGGTCCTGGGCAACAAGATTGACAAGCCGGGGGCTCTGAGTAAACAGGCTTTGACTGATGAAATGTAAGGCACATTATGCTTTTGTTATTGAAACCTTTTTCACTAAACTTTTTTGCGGCATGTATTTTCGTATACCTCCCAATCAAAAAGGAAAAGAAGACATGTTGTTTTGGTACTGATTAGGGAATTGTGCTGTGCAGGGGACTGAAGTCAATTACTGATAGAGAAGTTTGCTGCTTCATGATCTCATGCAAGAACTCAACCAACATTGACTCAGTTATCGATTGGCTTGTAAAGCATTCCAAATCAAAAAGCTGAGAGGGTTTTTCTTCTTCCCTTTTTTTTTTTTTTTTTTTTTGGGTCTGAAAGCTGAGAGGGTTTGCCTCTGCTTTTGATATGTGTGTGATATAATTATTTTTATAAAGGATTCATGTATGGATTGGTTGTTGGTGGTGGGCTTCAACTTGTCTAGCTTGGTTACTGATTATTTTTGTTGTTGTACTCTATATTTTACTGTGTCATTTCTAATTGCAGACTCTGGGGTTGTTTTGGTGCTCTTATAGTCTCCCCTCCTCCCCCAGGAATCTGACTCCATTCACATACTGGAATTCATGGAAGTTTGAGACTATAGCATTTTCGTTTATGCGTGTTGAAAGTTAAATCGCACCATGTGTATCGATAAGAGGATTTTATTTTTTATTGAAATTGCCAGAGTTTTATTGTAATTTGTATTCTACTGTCCATGGCTGCTTGAATAGTTTAGAGATGCATGGGAAAACCGGCTGCAAATGATGTATATAAATAAAACAATACAAAAGCTATTTTCGTGAGTAGGACTTGAAAAATTAAATCTGAATTGCTCTTCTATTTTTGTCTGTGAACTTACTTACCCTCCAAAAAGGCATCTTATGTTTATATGGCACAGTGGCACTAAGTCAAATAGGAACAAATCAAACGTTTAATATAAAATTAAGTAGAGAAACACAACATATTATGTAGTAGTACATCTGGATTAGGTTAAAATCAAACGTTTAATATAAAATTAAGTAGAGAAACACAACATATTATGCAGTAGTACATTAGTAGAGCCAACATATTATGCAGTAGGATTAGGTTAGTTGGTCATGATATGATTCAAATTTGATTCGCTTCTACATTAAAATAGTTTAATATCGCTTTGCTAGAAAAATAAAAAATAAAAAATATGTAGTGTACGACCATAAACTCTCAATGTGGATCATTTCTACTACAAGTTCTTGTGGCTTCGTTATTGTTTTGCTCCTCGAATTATGATTCGAATTTCAATGTAGGTATTGAAAAACTCTCCGTTTAAGCCACGTCAGTCAACTCCGTTAAAGAATCCGTCTGAGCCTGGTGATGTATCATGGTGGACTCATTTGTTTGCTGACATGTAAGCCAAGTTGGCGCCATGTTGTATAAACGGTCAAAAAGCATCGGTGCTGTCCAAACCGCTCACAAAAACGAAAAACCTTAGCGCCTAAACGCTCACAACTCGCCACACTTTCACAGTCTCACAATTTCAGCCATGGAAGCTCTGCAAGGATCCCTCCCTCAACTCCCTCATACCAAATTCGAACCAGACACTGATAAAATCAAACGCAGGCTCAACAATGGAGGCGTCTACCCAACTCCCAAGATAGTCCACACCATCCGCAAGAAAGAAATTCAAAAGCACAACCGCAAGCTCAATCGCCTGGCAAAGGCCGACCCGTCCTCCCCACCTCTCTCTAAGTCCCAAAAACAAGCCTTGGCGGACGAAACCCATTTCCATACTCTCAAGAGCGAGTACAGGGACTTCACCAAAGCGGTCAAAGCGAAGACTGGTGACGGTGAATCCATGGTTGGGCGGCCATGGGAGGGGATTGAGAGAATTGGGTTCCGAGAGCTTGCGAGTACAAGTGCAGAGTATGGTGGACAGAAGCTGAAGAAGGAGGAGCTGAAAGCATTGAGGGAAATGTTCGAGGCTCGGAAGCTTGAGGACTTGAAATGGGTCTTGGATGATGATATTGAGCTGAAAGAAGGCTGGTTGGATGGTGAAAATAAGGTCTGGGACCCGGCTAAGCGGAGGAGACGCGGCGAGGGCGAGGTGATTCAGTTTCTTGTTGACAGGTTTGTATTGGGATTTTGGTTTTAGAAGGCTGTACAATCTGGGCTTTTGTTAAATTGGGTTTTTTTTTGGTTGGTGGTGTGTGTGGTGGTGGTTTTGTGGTGCAGACTTAGTGCTACAGAGTTTTCCATGAAGGACTGGAAGCTTTCAAAAATGATGAAACAATCAGGGTTGCAGTTCACTGAGGGTCAGATGCTTAAGATTATTGGAGGGCTCGGTGCTAAGGGATGTTGGAAACATGCGTTGGCTGTTGTGGAATGGGCATACAATGATAAGAGCAATAAACATTGCAAAAGCAGGTATTTTTATGTGGTGAAAACCTTGGTTATATGTTTCAAGCACTATTTAAATGTTTCCATCTGGGAGTTTGGCAAATGTCACCCAAATTGGACTGCTAAAGGGTCTTGGAATTTCTAAAAAATGAATAGTGGAAAGAAACTTGATTATCATACTTGCCAATGATGTCATTCAACATGTCAAAGTTTTTTTTGCCATTGTTTCTGCATTTCTTTGATTCCAAAGCGAATACTACTCTTGGCCCAGAGCTACATTGAGAAGCAAAGCTGCTACTGAATAAGGTTTGGCAGTGGGATTTCACCTGTTATCCAATCCACTCACGCAAACAGTAAACTTCATTGTTTTTTATTCAGACACAAACTCAATGTAAGATTAGAGTACACTCAAGTGGGATTTTCATGGTTTGGTAGAACTTTGATGATTCTATAATTATATATTGGATAGGATGAGGTGCAATAATGTAGTGCTTTTGATATAGGCAACAACCATTGGCCCGTGAACTATACCAACAAAGCTTCCATAATCTGTTTTCTACAGACTTTTTTTAAAACTTTGTTTTTTATTAATGTGCATATTGGTATGTGACTTGATATAATGCTATTGACTCGGTTACAATTCTAGACAGACCTATTGAAACTACTCTTTTTCATCTTGTTGACAATTTGATGCATGTTGTAGGTTTGTTTACACAAAACTTTTGGCAATTCTTGGGAAGGCACGAAGGCCCCAGGAAGCTCTTCACATTTTCAATCTGATGCTTGTGATGTCTTGTTCTTTTGTAACCTTATATTTTCAAATCCTCCTTGATAGTTTATACAATTTTTGTTGGTAAATTCTTACATGCATTTCATTCAGGGAGATTTCCACATATATCCTGATGCTGCTGCCTACCATAGCATTACAGTTACACTTGGTCAAACTGGTCTTCTGAAGGAATTGTTGAAAATTATTGAAAGCATGAGACAGAAACCTTTCAGAAGCAATAAAAATATTTTCCCCAAGAACTGGGACCCTGTCGTTGAACCCAATGTCATTGTGTATAATGCTGTAAGATAGTATTTTTGTGTATTTCAATTGTCATTCCTTGTTATACTTTAATCCACACGTTGGTGCAATTCTATTTCTCTTTCAAATTGGTTGCCAGCTACTGAATGCTTGTGCTCAGTCCCATCAGTGGAAGGGTGTATCCTGGGTGTTTAACCAGTTGAGAAAGAGTGGTCTGAAACCTAATGGAGCAACCTACGGACTTGCTATGGAGGTAATAACCTGGATTGCAACATGTCTCAACACATAATAGTTCAAACATAGGTCTTTGTTGTTATGACTTTCGTGAATATATAAATACAATATGATTCAGAGGTTCAAACCATGAAAGTATATTGAACATTAAAACTTCAGTCTTGTATTTAAAATACTTGTATTACCTATCAGTTATACTGCTAGTAAAATATATGTATTACTCTAAACCTTAAACTAAGTGGTCAAATCCAGATCCTTGTTTTGAATTCACACATCCAAGTGCAATCTAAAAGTGTTATATATGGTGTAAACTAAAATAAGTAATTGTGAAAGAACTATATACTGATGTATCATTTTAATTTAAAATTAAGATTCCGTTGTGCCTTTGGAATTACATGCTATGAGGAACTTGGGATCCTCAACCTGAACTTTATCCCAAAAATAACTAGGGTCAGCTATATGAATCCTACTTCAAGAAGCTTAGTTTCCTCTGCAACTAGGATCTGTCCAAAGTCATACATTACTTCTCTAGTTGTCATACCCTTGCTACCAATGCAGTCTTCTCTTTTGGACCATCCTTGAGTCTCCGATGCACATAACTAAATCATCTCCAGATTGCTTTCTGGATCTTTGGTCTTATTAGTGCTACCCACCTTTGAACGGATATTTTTCAAATCTCAATTCTCATCTTATCCTTTTTCTTCTGAAAAATAATTAATCTTTTTTTTTTCTTTCTAGTATTGCCACACATGTATCTTTTTATCCTCAAATGATATTTGTATTCGACTCTAACATTAGGTGCTTCTTGTTGAAGGTAATGCTGCAATCTGGAAAGTATGACCTTGTACACGAGCTCTTCAGGAAAATGAAAAACAGCGGTGAAGCTCCAAAAGCTCTTAACTACAAAGGTAATTATGTTAGTATATCATCTCATATTGAGATGGATGTATGATTTTTGGTCCCTCTTACATAACGGTATGCTATTTTTCAGTTCTTGTCAGAGCTTTTTGGTGTGAAGGAAAAGTCAACAAAGCTGTGGAAGCAGTTAGAGATATGGAACAAAGGGGAGTGGTTGGAACAGGCAGTGTATATTATGAGTTAGCTTGCTGCCTTTGCAACAATGGTAGGTGGCAGGATGCTCTGGTAGAGGTAAGTTTCTTTGTCTATGGAGTTTGGATCTACTGTGACTGGCTTTATTTCTTTAGGTGTGGTATACTAACCATGTCTGATTCAATCTGTAAAGAGTCTTCGGTTGCTTGCATCAGTCCTGTCCTGTTTTCTTTTCACTTCCTGCCATATGGTTGATTTATTGCAATATAGGAGCTTTTGTGGTACAAGTCATACATGTTTGTATCAACTATCAATGCTCTCCAGAGAATCAAGAATTAAAGCATGGACAATCAATTTATAACATAGTTGTCATGAATATAGTTTATGGCATTCTTTAAGCTGACTTTGTTACATTTAGTATTTAAAGTTAAGGAGCTGCCTACGAAACCTACCCGTCAAACTCATTTGTTATTCCTGTGTACCTAATTTGAATATTCTTAAGTGGACTTGCCCCTGTAACAAATTTGTTCTAATTTTCTTATTAAAGGACGTATGTTTATAATAGTGATCATTTTGTGAGTTACAAAGAGATACTTGTGGTGCTTAATTAGAAATATGTCATTCTACATCATAAGCAATGTCTACCTTGTTAACAAGTTTTCACTTGTGGAGTGAGGCGTTCAAACTTTATTGAGCTATTTGCAGTTGTCCAAAACAGAATTCAGTATTTTTGTTTCTTTTGATTTACTAGTTTCTTGTGCTGAACTTGGATAATAATGGATGTTGTGATAATTGTCAAAAGGTTAGGCCACTGACGTTTCCATATTTTTGGGTCAAATAGTTTCTTTTATGTTAGGTCGTGACCTATCTAGCTGTTTTGGAATTAGTACTTATGGTGGACCTATCTGCCTGCAGGTTGAGAAGATGAAAAATGTATCAAACACTAAACCTTTGGAGGTCACTTTCACAGGCATGATAACGTCTTCCATGGAGGGTGGGCATATTGATAGTTGCATATCTATATTTAAACACATGAAAAACCAATGTGCCCCCAACATAGGGACCATAAATACAATGCTGAAAGTCTTTGGACGTAGTGATATGTTTTTCAAAGCTAAAGAATTGTTTGAAGAAATCAAGACTGTTAGAGCTGAGTCTGATTCTTCACTAGAAGGTGGTGGTACTTTGGTTGTCCCTGATCAGTACACATATACCTCCATGCTCAAGGCATCTGCCAGCGCTCTGCAATGGGAATACTTTGAATATGTGTACAAGGAGATGGCTCTATCTGGATATCAAGTAGATCAAACTAAACATGCATCGCTACTTGTGAAAGCATCCAGAAGTGGGAAGGTAAACTATATAGCTAATAGTTTTTTATTTCTTCTTCTTACATCCACCTTCTGTATTGTACTGGAACTCTTTTCTTTCTTTAGGATAAAAAAGAGTATATCTGTTAGATATTTTGGCTAGTGTCCAGTGATAGTGTTCATCCCTCCGCTAAATTACCTTGTTTCCAATGAAAGCCAAGAACTTGGTAAGGTATTTAGTAAATATAATAACTGTTGGGGGACAAAAAAGAAAATACATAGGCAAATGTTTATAGGATGAGTCAGCGGAGCTTATTATAGTTCATATTTTGTTTTGATGCAGTTTTATCTACTAGAGCATGCATTTGACACGAGTTTGGAAGCTGGAGAAATTCCCCATACATTGATCTTTATTGAAATGGTATTTCAAGCTACAGCTCAACATGATTATAAGAGAGCTGTAACCCTGGTCAATGCCATGGCTCATGCTCCATTTCAAGTCAGCGAAAGACAGTGGACAGACCTTTTCGAGAAAAATGGAGACACAATCACTCAGGATGGCTTAGAGAAACTGTTGGATGCTCTACACAATTGTGATGTAGGGTCGGAAGCCACCGTCTTAAATTTATCAAGATCATTGCTTCGTCTTTGTCGGTCTTACAGATCAAGAGGCTTATCAAGTTCCGCCCCTTTCGGCAGTGGAGCCACAGAAACATCATCCTTGGATGGTGATAATGAGGAAATTTATGGTAATGGAATTATGCCAAATCATTCTTTAGAATTGATTGATGGTAGCCATAACCCTATGAGGGAGCCTCTTGATAAGAGTACCAATGTTCCTTTGGATGCATTTTCTGTTAATCACGCTAGCACCAGAAGAGATGTTGATGCTGTTACAAGGACAGTGTCTAGGTCATCAGATTATATTTCTGATGAAGATGGTGAATACTCAACAGAAATCGATGAGGAAATTGAAGCACTGATTTATAAAGATGATGATTCTCATGACTCAGATTTGCCCTCAGCACCCGGAATACTGAAAGTGTGGAAGGAAAGAAGGAAAGAAGCAAGGGATAGTCTTCCTCTTTCAACTGGGGCAGAAGTAAATTGAGGTTTTTTCTCAGCCAGATCCCTTTAGAGGGGTAAGCAACTCATATTCCAATTTAGCCACTTTTTGTCATTGTGTATTTAGGAAAAGTATTTACTAAGGTTCTGCTGTGTCTCGCTTGCCACCGATGCCTCTTAATGTAAATACCAAAATACGTCCCAATGAAAGTCAACAACTTAAACTTCATGTTATTTTTTCCTTTGGAAAATATTTCTTGTGTATTATTTTGATGTTATGCAAAGAGAGAGAGAGAGAGAGAGAGAGAGAGAGAGAGATGGCCATGAAAATTGAAGTACATTTGCCCAAGCACTTTTCCTCTTCAATCAAATAACAGCGACAATTGCAAAGCGTACTTTTACCTACCTTGGCATGCAAAATCTCTCTTTCCTTCAGTTTTTACTCATTTACCTCATTGTTTAATTCTGAATATCAGGACACCTAATAAGCTCCGTACAAAATGATACCTGGAAATGTAAAAAAGGAAATTCACAGATGGAGCTCTCATGTCCCACATTTACAAACACAACCTATTTACACTAACTGACACATGAAGCCATTGCTGCACCAGCATATCGTTATCCCATGCACAGTTCTTGCTCAAAAAGGAGTTACCCATGTGCGAGTTTCATGTCAAGGTCTGCAAAAATTTGCAAAGATGTCAATAGGAATTACAAGTATAAAAAGGCATGGATAGGAGCATTAGATGAAGCTTTACCAAAATAAATCTCCATATAAATTGACATGAATCCCTTATATGATAATATAAGCGAGAAATTTCGAATCTTGAAGCATTTTAGCATGAAAAATATAATTTTTGAACTTAAATCACAATATATATAGTAGAAGAAAAATCCATCTGCACAGTAAGCATTGCCGGGGACATTACACAGAGCAACTACCACCTTTAAGTAGGGGCTGCATGTGTCCAAATATTGGCCAAGCTCTCTCAAAATTCAAGTTCACAGGATGCAAGGATAGCATCTTAAAAGAAAAACTCATGGAGTATATTGACATTGTATGTTAAAGGTCAACATATGATGTGAAATCGCACAAGAGAACTTTACCAAGTCTTCTACATTTCAATGCTTTCATTGCTGCTTTGGCAAAAACTTGCGCTGCTTCTGCTTCAGCTTCTGCCACCTCTGCCTCCCTTGCTGCTTCTTCAGCTGCTGCAATGGCAGCTTCTGCTTCTGCAACTGCCTGGGCAGCAGCAGCAGCAGCCTCTTGTGCAGTCATGCTTCTCATCTTGCTTAGATCTGCATCCACTTGAGATTTAGTAAGAATGTCGACATTGCTCTTATCAGCTCTTGAAGAATCCTTCTGCTTTCCCTCCAAGAGCAACATTGAAGAGCTTCTTCTTTTTTCAGAAGAAGCTGAACTTGGTGCAATTCTGTATCTATGCTTTACCTTCAACACACAGACCAAAAAATAAGATTCATTCCTGAGATATATATTCCTTATCATAAACTTCTCTCCCATTAAGTACCTTAGTACACATACCAATATTCTTAAGTCCTAATTATCCGCAATTGTCAGTCTTATCACCTAAATATCTCTGTCATATTAAATAGAGCTTCAGTATTTAAAATCTAACAAATATTGAAATGAACCAATTTGCAAGCTTGCAGGCGTTTTTTCATTCAATTAGATAAATAAGATCTCAGTCCAGTCCACACACTACAGTACATGTGCTAAAAGATATCTAAACTTGAGAGTAATCACCTTAATCAATTTTCCGTTGGCTGCCATATGCTTTAATTTTGATGAGAGTAGCTTTTTAAGGTTTGGAGGCGCCCAATATTGCTCCTACAACATAAAAAATGATACGTCAAAATGTCTCCAAAGACAACAAAGCAACATAACAAATTCATACACAACACACACTCCTAGTTTTCCATTGATTTTTCCAGTTGGGTGAGATTTTGTCATTGTTTTTTAAAAGACTGACAACAATCAAGTAAATAAGTTATTGATGTATAGGAATATGTTAAGAGTTTCAAATCCCAGTAAGTTGAGACTGAAAACAAAATAATAAATAAGACAGCAAATATGAGGAAAGCTTTCCAAAACTATGCTCAAAGAATTCACAAAATGTATATATATACCTCTATGTACATAGCAATGGCAGCTCTGTCAGAACCCCCTAGCTCCTTCAAATTTGTAATGGCCTCTAATATAAGGTGATCCAACCTACAACCAACCAGAGGAGTTTCCAATAGAACTAGTCAATAACCATGTTAAGAAAAAGATGATAGCATGACATCACTATAGTATTTTTGGCCATTTTAAATTAAGGACGAGATACGGACTCTTATTGGAATCTATTTTTGTAAATGTAGGGGGAATTAACTCAATCATAATATTGCCACACAAAATAGTATGCAGAACATCCTCATGTATCAACCACATCGATAGTCTTCACTTAGTGCTAACCAGTTATTTAATCGATATCCAATTACTTCAAGAGTTTTCAGATCCAATTATTGTCGTAGAATGAAAGAAGTAAAGTCAACAATATCCATATAACCAGTGGTGATCTAACCTGGCAATTGGTTGTTTTGATCCAGTAGTCTGCAATTTTCCACCAGAAATGGCAAGAGGCTTAGCATCAACAATTTCTTCATGACTTTGAATCACAGTGCTCACGGCCAAAGGGTTATTATCATGTTTGGGATTTGGTAGGTTCCTTTTAAGTGCAAGCTTAGCCTTCTGTCTAGACCCCCATATTGCGGTCACATTTATATTTCTCCACTTGTCCTATCCAAGGAAACAACTACAAACATGAATAAACAAAAATACAAAGTCTAATATTGGCAACTAAATCAAGCATGAAGCTGTAAAGTACAGTTTTAGGGTGCAACAAACAGAAGCACTTAACCAGATCAAATAATAAACCCTCCAATCCTATTTTCTTCTATAGTAGCTTGAAAACATCCGCTAAGCTAAAGCTTTGAAAATGGATACCTTGAGATCAACATTTGAACGCAGATGCAAGATAGAATTGAACTCTGGATCTGTGAGTATTGTGCGCCATTTGCCTGCCCCGTGTTTAAGTACTCCAGCTTTAAGGGCTGCTTCTTCTTCCGCAGTCCACTTCTGCTTAGGAGCACCCATCAATCAAAGTCCAAAAATTTTCCAGAAGGATATCTGCCCAGTTATGCACCCTGTCAGCACTTCATAGATGATCAAATGCTTAAGAGACCAACAAAATAGCATTTCACCGTAATTTCGCCTCCCCACTCCCTCACCTCTCTCAAAAGATAACAAAAAACAAAATAAGCAAATTTAAAAGCCCTGCTTTAGGTTAACTTGAATTGAATTCCTCACTAACTTATATTCCATTACTTGAAAAAGCACCACATGTTCAAGTTCAAATTTTGACTCAGAGAGTGCCTCTATATGCTCACACAAGCTATCAATGTACTCACACAAAAAAGAAACACATTTTCCAATTGGGTATCCAACAAAATTTCAATTACAAGCTTAAAACTTGATCATATTAAGCTATGCTCAATTGTATCTTCTTATTTTTGTGTAAATCATATGAAATTCTGAATTTGTAAATGAAGTTCAATTTCAAGTCCCTCACCTAAGCAAATTCACATCAAATCCATGAAATGAATTGGCAATGCATATCGGCAAATCCTGCACCCAAAAATAACAGAAGCGAAAGCTCATCATTCCTTTAATAAATTGAGTGTGAAATTTTAAATTTTGAAATTATGGCAAGTCGCAGATAAGCATAAACTAAAAATAAAAAAGAGAGATGGGTAGCAGAGGTGTACCGGATCGGAGAAAATTACTGAGAAGCTGACCGGAAATGTGGGCAACCGAGAATGATTGAATTATTCGAAAGTTCGAAAATTGGGAATTTTGCGGAGTTTATAAATTGTTTTGTTTGTTCTTCAAGTGTAGATATTGTCTGAAAATGAATATTAGAAGAAGAAATTGTTAAGTTCCATTGGATTTGTGTGCCTCGGCCTTTCCTTTTGAGAGATGGACAGACGGACCTGCGGGGACGGGACCCACCAAATGGTAAATGCTAAGGGAATACCAATGGATCTTCAGTTTCTGGAAATTAAGTTTAGACCCCCGGGTTTCCACAGTGTTGTAGGTTTACACCCCTATAATTTTTTTTTGTGCTGTTATTTCTTTTATCAAATCACATTTTACACCATCCAAGTTTGCACCATGCGTTGATTTGGTTTGGTACATGATCTTTAAGACATTGCAATGTCATACACAAGCATATATTTTAGAAGTAATGTTACATTTCAGTTATTTGATGATGTGACATACATAAGTCTCACATTTTAGCTGATGCAAATTTTATGTTATGTGTATAAAAGTTTTTTTTTTAAAGTTAAATTATTTTTAAAAAATAGGAACCCAATGAATTTGGTCAAAATAAGTTGTAAATGTCATGTTATTGGGCCATATAAAGTTGTAAGAATGAGAGAATATTTTATAAAAACACTCATGCTCATATGTGCTTTTTTAAGAAGTGCTTTGATTAGAAGAATATTGAAATTTTTTTAAATCCAAAAAAAACTTTTGTAATTCATAAGCACTTTTAAGTTTTCTATAAAATACTATAAACAAAGGCTTTTAGTTGTGAAAAAACAGTCACAAACATGCCACAAGCATTTTCAAAATAATGTTGGGATACCCATAAATACAACCATTCAATAAAGCTATGGGTAATTTCTGTATACTGAAAACTAGAGGAGTGAAGCAGCAATTTTTATCAAAATAGTTGAAAGACAACACAACACTGTCAATAAAACATTCTATTGTGACTTTTGTGTTCGTTGTTCAGCTGCCATTTTACATTTCACAGGGCGCGCGAGTTTGGTTCTTCCGTTAGATTCGTGTAACTGGCGATGGCGAGCTCTCTGCAACGCTTATCGAGCCATGCTCGTCTTCTCCGAACCTCGGTTGCCTCAGGGTACAGACCATTCTCGGCCGACGCTTTGGTTGAGTACATGCCCGGCGAGATCGGGAAGGTCTCTGGCATTCCAGACGAGCATCTTCGCAGGAGGGTACGATCCTTTTCGTTTTCATTCTGAAATTCAATTTGGATTCTTTTCATAATTTTCAAGTAATTTCTCAACGGGAGCACATAACCCAATTGGAGTTTTGGTTTATCAATCGACTTAGGGCACTGGGCATATGCACAATTCATTAGTTTGTATGAAAATAGCAAATTTTGAGGCTTGGACACAAGCTTTACAGGGTTACCAAGTATTTTTCTACTTTAAATTGATCATGGCTGGGAATTTATTCGTTTGTGGGCATACATGACAGGTTGTAATATACTCACCTGCAAGAACTGCAAGTCAGCAAGGATCAGGGAAAGTTGGGAAGTGGAAAATCAACTTTGTGTCCACACAAAAGTATGGCGTTTTTCATTGTTATAGTTGCTAATGAAAGAGATGTTTTATATTATGTAGTTTCTACTGAGTGTAATATTTTGCACCAGGATTTTTCGCTGAACAATGTGAATGTTGCGTTGGAAGTGATACTTATGCTAATGATTTCGTGTTGAATTGTGCACCTTCACAAGACTTAAACTAATCTTGTTAAATTTGATATCAAACCAAGCTACTTATTTTTTGTAAGGCATAAATTACAATAATAACCAGCTAATGATTTTCAGATTATCAGTGAATCTCTGATCGTTGATAACGCTTCTTTCAAAATTTGAACCTTTTGTGAGCAGTCCTACTGTAAAACCTGAAAATTGTGTTGCTTTAGCTAGGTGGTGTCTTTCTTGGACTCTGATATTTCAAGTCTTCTCTCAGTCAAGCCTTGAAATAAACTTATTTTTATTCTCACTTAATTATTCAATGATTATTTTGTTACCACAATTAGATGATTAATAGCTCCTTTTCATGATATGTTTGTAGGTGGGAGAATCCATTGATGGGCTGGACTTCAACTGGTGACCCGTATGCCCATGTTGGTGATTCAACACTGGGTTTTGACAGCGAAGAAGCTGCAAAGTCCTTTGCAGAGAGACATGGTTGGGATTATGTGGTATGTATTATTTGTTTTCTTTATGCTGCGTAAAATGAATTTCCTTGTCTTTTGACTTAAATATATTTTGTAGTTTTTCCCAGCTTGTGCATGACTTTCATGCAGTTGTCCTTACTTTATCCGAGTTATTTTTGGTATATCACAAACAGAAACTGACCATTTTAGGCCTTCGTTGCGCTTCTTGAGAACTTAGGCATATATTCATCCTCCAAAAGGGGGAAAATGAGCTAGGCGTATATGATTTATCCAGTCCATTACAGATATTATCTTCCAGCTCTAAATGGTTTTGTGCTTGCATATCTTGTTATTGGAGAAGACTAGTAGCACTATAACTGTTAGTTTACTTTCAAAACAGATCACTTTTTACATGATGGAAGCAAGTTCTTTTATCTCTAAATTTCAAACTTTGACTTTTCTTTGACCTATTGACGACAGTTCTTGATCTTATCTGTAGGTTAAAAAGCGGCAAACGCCATTATTGAGGGTATGTGATTCTTTCTTCATATTTTCTGAAGCTATTTCCACTCGCATGCGATAACAGTTTCTTTTCCTTTTCCTTCTTTTTTGTTTTTTGCTTTTTCCTGAAGGACCTGTATAAAAATTTTAGATTCTGGCTCCATTGATTTTTAGCCACCCTAAGTGATCATTTTCCTAAACGAAATGTTTAATTGAAGTTATAAAGTTCTTTCTCATTTTCTTTCTGCCAATTCATGCCATGGTTACCTTCTTGGCCAAACAGATCAAACTTGTTTGGCACAAGCTTTGTGTATGGAATAGTAGAGAATTTTTTCTGATGGCATTGACAGAAATGCGAGTGGTGTGGTCCATTGAAAGTTTAGTAGTTGGAAATTGGCTACTTCCCTCTTTTCACGGAATATGTTAAGGAAAAAATGGAGTAATGAGGAGTTTCCCGTCCTCGAGATGGAAATTTTCTTAGTTGGTGACCAGCTTCCTCTGGATTTTTTTTAATCTTCTATTAAGGCTTTTTTTAAATTCCCTTTTGCATTCTTGGAATGTTTTATGCACAAAATGATTATTTTCTATATAATAATTTGGTTTTTTTTTTCTCCCTTGAATTTTAGGAAGTATCTAACTGTATTTCTTGTTTCAGGTGAAGGCGTATGCAGACAACTTCAAGTTTAAGGGCCTCCCTAAAACTGAGGCTTGATTTTGTTTCGATGATTTTGTTTCTTGGTTCTGTCTCAAGAGGGAAATTGTGCAACAGAACTTGCAGTTTCCTCTCTCATATTTCATTGAGCAAGCCACTTGATCCAAATGAAACTCTTTGATTATGATAATAAACGGGATTCATGCTGTGAAGTCTCTTGCCTATTAGATGACGTTACATATGTATTCCCTGCATCCATCGATTGGTTTTTTATTATACAATTTTCGTATTCCTACATCGTATTTCATTGTATTCCCTTTATGTATCTTCCATCCCCATTGGAGAAATGCATTAGAATGGATAACTTTGCTTACAATGTGGTGGTGCAGTTCAAAATTCTGTTATTTCCCTCTCTTTTGCCTATTTATTTATCATTATACCATGTGACAGTGTTCCAATACCACATAAAAAAATTTCCCGTTTTAGTCGTGTTCTAATACCATATAATAAGTTTTACCATTTTACTGGTGAGAAATAATTAAGACTAGACAGAAACAAATAAATGTATTTGCTTCGATGCCTCTTGCTACATGACTAACCTAAAATGGTACAAACAATATCCACGTAGCCAGACTATCCTCAACAAAGAACATATGGCACCTCTGATTTTTTCCAGATTCGAGTTAGAGCAGCAGCTTTATAATGAATCAAATCCAACTCTCTTTTTTCCGTTTTTTATTTGGTGCAGCAGCAATGGGGGAGATAAACAAACCATCCGAGTTCTAGGGACAGCAGCAAGTCATCAACAAGTTTTGAAACAATCCAAGTAGGAGCAGACTCCAACACACAGAGCCCCAAATCGAAATTATAACCCCAGTTGGCTAAATAATCAGCTACCCCATTCTTCTCTCTGTAAACATGGAAGATTGAGCAATTACTAATCTGGTTCATCATCTCACAACAACTAGAGAGAAGAGCAGCAAGGGGAAGATGAGCAAGCAAAGAAGGCTTGTGAATAAAGTGAACAACAGTAGCAGAATCCATTTCTACCACAAGGTTTCTAATACCTTTTTCAATCGCAAGCTTCAACCCAAAAAAAAACCCCCAAACTTCAGCCTCCAGGATCTGTCCTTTCCCTAGGTTCGCAACAAACCCACTGACCCAATCCCCATTAGAAGCACGAATAACCCCACAAACCCACTGCCTCTTTTTTCCGTTTTTAATATAAACAATTAGGATAAATCATATTTTGCATTATTCCAGACTTCTAGTCAAGATACAAAACTCGCAACTCAAAAACACTTCTATAATTTGGCTGCTAACCCCCTGAGGGGAAGTTGCCAGCATCATTTTTAACCTCAAGTGAACGACCTATTAAAATATTCCAGACTTCTAGTCAAGATACAAAACTCGCAACTCAAAAACACTTCCTAGTCAAGATACAAAACTCGCAACTCAAAAACACTTCCATAATTCAGCTGCTAACCCCCTGAGGGGAAGTTGCCAGCATCATTTTTAACCTCAAGTGAACGCCCTATTAACAGTAATTCCGCTAGTATCAGGTAACAACTGCTTCGAATAATACTTGGATTTACGAGACAGATTAATTTTCCTCCGACGCTTCTCTGGTATCGATTCAATTGAACATTCTGAAAAACCACGTCTCACAAACCTGTGTGACAAAACAGGCGTCATTCTTCAATACTGATCATTGAAGCTTTATTTTTCTTTAAAAAATAAATAAAGAAAATGGACATAAAGCACCACTATAAACCCCAAGAAATATGTACACTAGCCATCTCTAACCCTCCACAATTTGTGTCCAGGGATGATGACTTCGTGGCTACAAACCTAAGTAAGTTTTAACCATCCACATAACTACAACAAATGGGACTGATTCTCCAACCAAAAACCTGAACTACATTAAAGTTTTTTTTTTCCCTCCATATAAAAGAATCTGCAACGATCCTCCATTAACTAGTGAACTATCTATGAGCATACATAGCATGTATTTCAAGTAGTAGGAACTAACCAATCTGCAGTGCGTGTTGTAAGCAAGAAAAGCTTCACCAATCCAAGAGAAGATGCCTTCTTCTCAATGTAATCTGCAGATATTAAAATTCTAAGAAATTATGGAGTGCACATGTAAGGAGAATACAGTTGGTAGATATACAAAGAATTCATATTAAACACGAACTCAGCAGAACCTCTTACTAGGAATGACCGTGGTCAATTGGCATTATGTCACATTCTTTCTTTTTTTTTTTTTTTTTCAATTGGGTTCCAAATTTCAGTTGCAAAACATCTTGGATTAAATGAATCCAAGATGTTCAGTAGCAAAACAGAAAAAGAACAGATGATATGTAGCTGAGGCCAGAGATGTGTGCCCTGAACTGTTACTGATATTTCATCCTATTTATGTAAATCTATTTCAATATGCAATGCAACTTTTGAGGAATATATTATATCGCTACCAAAAAAAAGGTGGAACTTTTCAGAAACGGTAAAATCATTTTATTTTCCCATAAGAACAGTGGAATCCTTTGAGGCGCATCAGTGAGGAAGAGAACAAATGCATATTTTGCAGCTATTGTTAATAAATTAAACCCTTTCAAAAAGTTCACGTAGAAAATATGGCCAGTAACGTGCATTAAAATTATAGAAAGAAAAAACAAAAGCAACAAGTGCATAGCCATATCCATGCTTATTCAAGTTTGCACAGTATGTTACCGAGTAACTTATCTCCCTGCCCTTGACCACGACAATCAGGAGAAACTGCAATGGCAGCAAGCTCTGCACATCTATCCTCTTGGAAAGGAAAAAGAGCAGCACATGCAATGATCTGGCCTTCTCTTTCCACCACAATGAAGGAATCCAAAGCTTGAAGTAGCTATCGAACAAATAAAAATGAATGCATAAAATTCAATTCAATTTAAGAAAACATTAAAAAAAGAATCCTGATCAGTTTTCAATTCAAACCTCTTCATCACTTCTCGGAACCAATGTGCCAGATGCTTCTAAAGGTAGTATAATTTGTCTTATTCCAGAGAGGTCTGATACCCTCGCCATCCGGGTTCCTTCATAAAGGTCACTAAAAATAACATTTAATGCACAAGTGAGTGGATAGATGGAGGAAAACTTATGCATATTTAGAACTATAACTTTTTATCCTTCATAATTGTTGTAAAGTCATTCTTGAAGCTAGACTAATTGAAACCAAGAAGCTAGCCCCATATACCTAGTATCCAATCCTAGCATGATTAGCCATGATGATGAGAATTCTTTGGCACAAAAAAATGCTTGAACAAGTGATTTGAAGATACAAAAGATAAATATAAATCCAGGAATGGTTACTACTTCAACTTTATGCCCAAACCAAGTAGGATGAGACCAAAAGGGGATCTAATAACTCGTACAGTTCTACCAAATGACTTTATAACTGTAGCGTGGTTTGAAGAATGCCACTTGGAATTCCACTAAAATGCTGACCAGGCACAAAATTAGAAATAAGCATCAACCAGGAAAATGTAAATAGAATATAATCACATCAAGGATAAAAAGCCTAGCAATCAGGGGACTCTCAGCATAGCTTATTATCACCCTATAGTTGATCAGCATCTGACATCAGAAAGCCACCAAAGTGTACAAAAATTCGGAGACATTTACTGCAAAAAATAGCATACCTAGCCACCATAGTCCCCATTCCATCTCTTTTAAACAATTCCAACAATAAAACTCCCCCTTTAGTGCCATCTAACAGATGAACTCTTTGAACACCTCCCTGGAAATAAATCAGAAACTACCATTGTCTGAGTTCTTGAGACTCAACATATAAAGCAGCTGAAACTTCAAACTATGCAGGCACAGATTATGTGATGCGGTCTCCTTAGACCTGAGATTTCTCATAGTTATATGTGTGCACGCACATATTGAAATGTAAATCAGCAATTGGTCAATTTTGTTGACTTGCATTGGAAAAGTTCATGTTCATGAACAATATGAAAGAGTTTTTTGTTGAAGGTGATTCAAAATTTGGATTTTGAAATATTATATAATATTATATATAACTGTATCAAAAGTAAGCTCTGAAACCTCTCAACTTTTGATTAGATTGAAATTTAGCCAAATAGAGGCAAAAAAACATAAGTAAAACATCCTTACAACTCCAAGAACGTTTTTGGGGAAAAAATTCCTTCAACAATCATAGTTAGTGAAGTTCATAAACCAGAAACAAAAAGGGGGTATATTCTGGGCTTACCCTGCAAACAAAGGCTGCAGCAGCCAATTCGGAAAGGTAACCATTTAATCGACTTTGCCGCTCATGACCTCCAATAGCAAAACCTTGTTCACCCGACCACAAGCCATTCCCATTGTCAAAGCCAACACCATTGTGAAACGTTGTGGTGTACTTTCCTTTGAGAGCATTTCCATTCTGTTTAGTAGCATTAAGATCATCATGTCCAAGCCAAGACAAATTTTCTTCATCAACAGCTTTCACATAACTAGCTGCTATCTCACTTTGCTTAGCACGCCTACGAATCAACATGTCTGCTTCTTCAAGAGTCAAGAAGCGAATAAGGCGTCCACTCTCATCAAGAATTGGGCCATCTATTATGCAGATAAGTTTATCTGCTTCGATAGCCAAGGCACAAGCTGTTGCAACTTCATATGTGCTGAAATTCATAAAAGCATAAATCATCAGCTACTACACACTACACTATATATAAGAATAATTGGAGCAGATAATAAGCATTGTGTAAACTTTTTATTTGAGAGACCAAAAAATAAAAAATAAAAAAATATTAGAAGTTATGTCTATATAGCATACTTGCAATTTAAAACTTCTCCGGAGCTGGAATAACCCAGGTTGCTCAAAATCACAATACAATCATCATTGAGCCTCTTACGCATGCGAGAAACATCAACTTTCTTGACTTCGCCTGTTGCCCCATAATCAACACCTGCAACGACTCCTCTTCTCTGCAAAACAAAACAACATCAATACTTTTAAGAATTTGGTAACTATCGAAACTCAAGCAGACAACTGAGTAATTAATGTTGCCTTTGAAAGAGTAACATTCTTACCTTGGCTGCAAGAAAGTTACCACTCTCTACACTGACACCAACTTCATGCAATCGACTACTGTCACCATGTCGACGAATATTGCATATGGAGGGTCCTGGAGAAAGCTTTGCCTCTATCATCACAGATATCGCCCCAGCCGCTTCCTTCGCTGCTGTTAGAGAGTCTGAGTCAGTCACCCTGTACGGACCAACAAACTTTGGCTTCTTTCCTGCAACAAGTAACAACTAACATGTACCTGCTTAGTTGCAGCCTTATAGCACTTCAAATGGCTTAACAAAAAATTACCAATAATTACAGTGACACAGTCAGAACTCAGTCTTCTCCTCCCAAAGCCCAGACCAAAAAATAATACCAATAATCCCAAGGACATAAAGAATTTTAACAAACTAACAAAATTACATCTTGTGCTCCACTCTAGCATATCATGCTTATTGAGAATATACAGTAAGAAGAAACGCATACAATAAAACACTCACCTCTCTCAGCCAAAAGTTCATCAATTTGCACATGGGTCCCTGGCACAAGAACAAACCTGATCCCCAGGTGATGGAGAAAAGCTATATCCTGCACAAAACCCAATATATAAATAAATATACGATAGCGATTGCAAGGGAAAATCATAACAAAAAGGACGTTTGCTTCAACGAAAAGGCGGCTCGCTAGTCTAACAATAGAGATGAAATAAAAAGATGTTAATTTCCCACGATTGACATTGTTTGTTGCATTTTCTCAGCAACCAAACAGTTAAAGAGAAAATTACGAAAGGCAGAGGACCTGCCTTGAGAATTGGGCCCAAGTGAGGGCTAGACACCATTTCACCCGATATGATCACCACGAAGGTGCCGCCGCGGTGGGCCCACAAGTAGGGCCAAGCCTCCCGAAACCACCGCACGAACTGCTCGTCCTCCATGCAATTGTAGTTCTCACAATCGCTGTCACTCTCTTCAATCACAGGGCCATACGCATTGCTGCACTTGAGCGAAATTCCCATCCTGCCCTTCGCTCTTCCGTTATTCACCATAGCTAGCCGCGAGGATTTTTCGGCGATGGTTAGAGAACAGTGGTGGGGAGAGGGAAGCTTGGTGGTTATGGCGGCGAGTCGTCTGTGAGTACCAAGAGAGCTATACGTGGCGGCCATTGATGGTTTGATAGAGAGAGACACACAGACAGACACAGAAATCGTGACCTAATTCAAAAAGAAATGCTGGAATTGCAGGGTGGAGTGGTATGAAACTGGGAAGACGCCATGGCCGAAGCGGGCCCCACACAGAAGTTTCGTTTGAATAGTAGCCCACCAGTTCACTATTTTCGGTCGTTCGGATTTTGTGGCTCCAGATTCCGCACCGATAAAATGCGCGGCATGTAAGAAGAATACTTTAATTTTCTTTAGATTTTACTTTTAATGTAACTATCTCTGATAAATATCCTTTATTTTATAATTTACTTTAATAAAAATTAATATATTAATATATAATTATTTTGTTAGATTGTGAGATCTTGAATTATATACCCAACAACAAGTCTGGTAAGAAAAACATCACACCTGGAATTAGGGATAAATTAGGGAGGGTGCCACACATGATAGAGAATGAGATCTTGAGTTTTGGCTATTACACACGACATCGTAATTGTGTGCGTGAGAAATTTCCTTAAATATAATTTAGATTATCACTTGTATTCATACTTAATTAAAAAAATAATTTTAAATTTTTAAAAAATAATTTAAGAAGCCTAACATAATGAATAAAATAGGTAGACCGGTTCGAGTCAGTTTTTGGACCTAAATTTTGTCAAAATCAAGTTTTGTTTTCAACTTAAGTCGGCCCTCGGTTAAAATACCCACCCCTAGTCACTACCATGGTGCGTCATTGAAGAGTCATGGATTGACTGCAGCAGTCCAATAAATTAGATAAAGCTGTGTTGTGGCAGTGGACACACTAAAATGATTGGTGGCTGGTGCATTTTTTCTCACCACTTTAATCAAAAGTATATCCTCATCATCCACCTCGACATTTGACATGTGTCTTTTAGGCATAACTATGGTTGCATAAATACAAAGTAAAAGTTAACTATGGTTATGACAAAGGACACGTGTCAAGTGTTGAGGTGGATAGTGAGAGTACACATTTGATTAAAGTGATGAGCAAAAATATACTCGATTGATGGCTCTGCTCACAGACTCACATCGTACTTGGATTTTATTTTCTTGTTCCCTGTTACTGATCCATGGGTGGTAAAAACCAAAATGGAGCTTAAGTTGTTAACACTAATACCCGCCATTAACAACATCTTAAATGAGCTGCAGATTAACAACATTTTAAATGAGCTGCAGATTAACAACTTTCCATATCCACTTGAACACAACTGAAATGTGTCTATGTTATAAATCCGCAGCCACTCATATTATAACACGAAAATTAGAAATATCACATGACGTTGTTATGAGTGAGTGAGAGAGAGACCGAGAGAGATTGAAAAAGCTGCAGTTACCTGGAGTAGTGCATCCAACAAGTAAGGACTAGCAACAATCTCCCCTGCTATGACCACAACAAATATAGTCCCTCTGTGCAAGAAAATATAAGGCTGAACTTCCCGGAGGGCCTCCACAAACTTCTCGTCTTCATCCGAAAAAACACGTCGCTGAAAGTCATGACCTTCCCACCCATCATACCCTTTAGCCACCACCATTAACCTTCTCCGTCTTTCATGCCACAGAGGAGCCAACCCAACAGCCCCAACCCTTGGATTTTTCGCTTTGACCAAACCGTAATTGAAGAATTTGGGTTTACAGGGACATGAAGACCAAGTTTGAACAGGACCATACATATAATTTTGAAGGTAGTTCCATGGCCGTGATCTTAAAGTAGCCATTCTGTAAACTTGCAGGGGGATACAAAGACAGGGCAGAAACGCGGCAAAAGGACAGAGTTAAGAGGAGGGTATAGAGAGATTGGTAAAGCAACTGGGCAAGGATATTGTCCTTTCTATATCAAGCAAAAAAGGTAGTGGACTTGCTATTGAAAGAAACAAAGAACTGTAGATTGTGAAATCAAAAGGAACTCATTCTTCTCAATTATCAAGTGGCTTTTTCTTATGTTGTATCTCTCTCTCTCTCTCTCTCTCTCTCTCTCTCTCTCTATATATATATATATATATATATATATATATAATTTTCATAAATAGTTATTCTCTGGGAAGTCCTAAGAATCTATTTTCTGAGAACTTGTTAGATGCGTCTCGACTATTTTATGATCAAAGATGAAAGGGAAAGCTCTGCATGACATTTCTGTAATTTCCATCAAACTGTCAGGTCTACATGGGATTTTTTTTGTCTAAAGATTTGTTTCGAAGTTTATGAGCAGCAGCACTATATGTGACCTCATTGGTATGCATGACATATTAAATATACACCATGAGAATGTGTCACTACATTTGGCCTTCATTGTAGGAGAAAATAATTAGCTATATCGAAAATATATATCATTGTATCGGTATTTTAAATTAATCATCCATCATTATCATAAGTTTTAACTTTCTCACATGACAGTGCGTGATCGACTTTAGATATCGCCACAATGACATCTTATTTCAAACTAATCACCTACTATCATAAGTTTTAACTTTCTCACATGACAATACATTTGACTTGAAATATCGACACAACGACAATCTTTCTGCAGGTAAGTTCTTCTCAATTACAAGAAAGCTTCAAACAAGTTCTTCTCACATTACAAGAAAGCTTCAAACTAGGGTAGATATTTAGTAACAGTAAGTCATAGGACAGGTGATTTAAAAAAGTTGTGCCTTTGTTTTTGACATGGATGTATCACGCGGAGGGACCACAACTATCACCTCAATTTTGTTCACATATCTAACGCCTGATATACCTCAATTTTGTTCACATATCTAAGTGGTTGTTTGATTGGAGAAAAAGGAGAAACAAGAAAAAGCCTGATATACCTAACGCAAAATTCATGGGACCATTAAAGTTTCTGATGCTTGCTTAATATAGAGAGAGAGAAAAATTAGCTATTATATTTATGGCAACGTTTGATTCTGGTCATTTTCCTTTTATTTTATCTGTTAGGTTTTGTGCTACAAATAAACAAATTAGAATGAGCGATTACCACTTAGCAAAATGTGCCATGTTAATTATTTCCATATGAGTTTAGACATTTCAACTATATAAAAGAAGTATGAATTATATTTCACCATAAATATATATATAACTAGAGTCTATCTTATTCAAAGATCTTTTAAATAATGTTATTTCGTTGACACTTTGTGGAACTCACTTGGCATTGTTTTTCTGAAACGTTGTTGATGAAGACTGTTTTCAACAATTCGAACTTCTTTTCAGTGAAGCTTTGAAGAATTGATGGTTGGGTCATTGAAATATATCCTCATGTAAGTTGTGGATGGAGTAAATTTGACAAATGTTTACGAGGCATTGCTAAGGAATATGCTCTGTAATCCTCCAAGAGAAAAATGTACCATAAAGTTTGAACCATCCTCCATAATAATGGAAGAAGGTATAAAGAATGATGCTCAATTAGATTACAAGATTCCAGTGGCATATTCAGTTGGAATCTGTTCTATTTTTTGGACCAAGTTAAGAAAAATTATATCTTTGTTAAATCTTTGCTTCCTCAGATAATCATTTGATTATGAGATCTCTTGTTATACTTAGCCTTTGGGCTTCCCTTGTTGCATCTTAGCCTTTAGGCAGATATTAAATCTCTTTTTCGACCAAACAAAGTTAAGAAAATTGTTAATTTTGATCACTCCACTAAGGTCGTTTCATCACCAATTAGGATAAGAAATTAATACTTCTTTTATCGATATTTTATCGTTGTACGACTGTTTTTAGACATGACATAGAAGTAGAACCAATTGCAGCAACCCTATAGCGATAGGAAATGCAAGCATCAAAGTTGTCTTACCTACCTGTGCTCTTGTTGTGTATTTCTTTAGAATTATCCAGCTTTGACTATTTGGCAAGAGTTAATTAAATTGCAACTTGTTAATTGTGTTGGCTTAAAGATTACCCATGGTGCTTTAGGACGGTCTTATTATCAATAGATGTTAGCAAGAGGAAATTTTAAAATTTTAAGGAGGAAATAAGTCTTTTATTTTGATTCAATGAATGGGCAAGAAAGACTTTACGAAATACTATTAACATGTTGGACTCACGGTCACATTTGTGTAAACGTCATTTAATAATTTAAAAGAGTATTTATCAATCTTACGTAACAATATGTAATTTTGTTACACGTCTATCATCTCATGGATTCTAATAAAAAAGAAGGTTATTATGAAACGACCGACAGATCCTAATTATAAGCTCTAAGACAAGTTGGTACGCACCTTGGAAAGTATAGTATGTGAGAGAGAGAGAGAGAGAGAGAGAGAGAGAGAGAGTACCTGCAGTAGGGCATCGAAGTAAATAGGGATATCAACAATCTCCCCAGCTATGGCCACAACAAATGTTCTGCCTCTGTTTAAGAAAATATAAGGCTGAACTTCCCTCAGGGCCTCCACAAATCTATTATCTTCCTCAGAAATAACATATGCTCTCAAGTCATGGCCCTCCCACCCAAACCGTTTGGCCTCCATTAACCTTCTCTTTCTTTTTCCCATTCCCTGCCACAAACAAGCCAACCCAATAACCCCAACCCTTTGATTTTTCACCTTCAAATTGTAATTGAAAATTCTGGGTTTGCAGTGACATGAACACAAAGTTTGGTGGTAATTCCATGGCCTTGATCTTAAAGCAGCCATTTTCTTTTCTTCTTTTTTTGGTTCAAAACAAAACCCAAGTGTTTAAAACAGAAGATATTTTGGTTACAGAGACAGGACAGAAACGCGGCAAAACGATAGAGTTGACATAAAATATAATGAAAATTTGTCTGTTGAGTTGGGACTCGGTAGATTGAAGGACACTTGTCCTTTTTATATCAGAGGACGCGGTGGCCTTGCTGTTGCAAGAACCGTTGGTTTTGTTGAAAGGAACTCAATTCTTTTCAATTATTCAATGGCTGGAATTTTTATCTTCTCATCTCTGTCGGAAATCTCATACGAATTTCAGTCATTGCTCGTCATTGCAAATCATAATTTGACATGTAAAAATAATTTATTAAAAATATAAAAAATTTGCATACGTATCAAATTGTGATGATATAAAAGTACAAGTTCCTACTTTCAAAAGAAGATGTATAAACCCGAAAGAATTATATATGTCTGTAAAATTACAAAAATGTTCACTTTTCACATGTTCGATATTTCTTTCTATCAAACAATGCTTTTAAGTGATGAATTTACATGAGATTTGAACTTCACTGCATTTGGCCCTCACTGCGGGAAAGTTCAACAATGCTGATATTTTGAAATGACAGTAAATGGGTCACCTGGGCAGGAGATAATAATAATAAAGGTGTATTATATATTGTCACATGTGGTTCCGGCACGGGGACCATTTATATCACCTCAATTTTGTTCATATACATCTAGCATAGAGTTCCTCATGCTTTGGTTAAGTTAGAGAAGGGACGTATTTTTACTATTTTAGTACTTATACTTCAACAAGTAGTATACTTTTCATTACGTACATTTGTGACGAAAGTTCGATTCTTGTCATTCTCCATTTTCTAAGGAAAATGCTTTGTCGCCGGAGAGAATAGGATGAAGTTTGAACCATCCTACAAAATAGAAGAAAGATGAGGAAGAACATGGAATTATGAGACCAGATTGCAGTGGCATATAATAAGTATCTGTTTAATTCGTATGATTATTAGTTGGAATATGTTCTATTTGTTGTTTGGACCCAGTTAAGTAAATATCTTCATTAATTTTGACATCTCTAGAATAAAGTTAAGTAAAAGTCCTTTCATCATCAATTCAATTGGGACCGAACACCTCTCCACTTTGCTACCTATATCTAATATCCACTGGTTTCATCATTGTGCTGAGCCTACTCACTGTTTTTTTGGGACAAGACAAGCAACCCAAAATGGTGCTCCTGTTAAATCATGGAAAAAGAAATGTACATATTTTATTGTGGTGGTGAAAAATAATCACATCAATTTTTTGGCAGTGAATTTGGAAGACAGATATATAAAAAACTATAAATTATAATTTTTATTTATTTTTCATGAACCTCTAATTTGGGACACTCTCTACCACCACTTTTAATAAAGGCATATTTGCTTCAACAAGGACTCTACACTAGGAGAAACACTTGTGTGAAATATGGATAACAATTTTTTGCTATTCATGATCAATCACGGCATCTCATGCGTGATAACTTTTTCACTTGACGATTTATAATTAGTCAAAAATAGCAAAACTGTATTATCCTAATTTAATACAAGTTTTTCTGTTACACTAGGGTTGCTAAATTTGGAGTGTCATAATACTTTACACAATAATTTAATTAGGTGCTAATTTTTATAACTTTTTTGAATTAATTTGTGTTATATATATATATACAGAGAGCTTCGGTTGAGGGATCCTTCAAATTAGCTTATTTGAGGGACACATTTGTGTTCGACCACTCTGCATTGTATTTCACTAATCCAAGCTGTCTATGTTTTAGATAATCATTCAATGATCATCTCTACAAAAAAATCACTTGAATCCGATATCATTTGACCACTCAACTGAATTATTGAAATTTTAGTACTTTCTTGAAACAACGTGTTCATTGATTTTGTATGACACAATTGGATATCAAAATGGTTTCCGGTTTGTCTAATTTTTTGCAAGAATGATCTATGATTGTAGACTTAAAAAATGGTTTGGATCGTTTAAAAGAAAATTCATATGGGACCCTAAAGGGTGTCCTTCAATAAAAGGGGATTGATATATAAAGAGCTTTGATTGAGGGATACCTCAAATGAAAAAAAATTCAAATTCCAACAAGATAAAAATTCTAATGGCCTCCTCTGTTAGATCCCCATTTTCAGGCCTGTTGTGGGTGAGTGACAAGATAAAGTTCCATGCCCTGGGCTCTAACGAGGACTCCTAAATGAGGATACTATGTGAGGATCAATTTCAGCCATCCAATCTAATCTCAACGGCTGTAAAGAAAAAGCAAGCTTACTATGTAAGTGTGTACGCTACAATTTCCCTCCTTTGGCATTCGCGCCTTTTCTTCTTCCTTCATTTTTGCATTTAATTGTTTTGTGAATTATGACTACAAACCCCAAAATCTGAAAACCCAAATACCCAGAAGCTCCACCCAAAATCCAGATTAAAGAAAAAATTGTTTTCATTTGTGCAAAATCTTACAACCCAAAATCTCATTCCGTTTTCCATTCTGGATTTTGAGGCAAGAATAGCACGTTGGTCATCCACATCACGCGTTTTAGATACATCAAAACACACACACACACTCTCTCTCTCTCTCTCTCAGCAGAAAACCAGAAAGACGCTTTTTTATTTGGGTGAAAACCCTAACTGGTCCATCACTCTTGAGGTTGAGACCATCGACAACGTGAAAGGCAAGATCCAGAGGTCCTGTTTCTCTCTCTTCCTCTTTGTCTTCCTTACTCTTTGCTGTAGAAGATACTTTGTATAGAGAAACTTGAAAGATAGCCATTCACGTTGCTGCCCCAATTTGATTATGATGAAAGTAAGGATGATTCTGATGTTGCTGATGATGATATCTTTAGTATTTAATTGTTTTTGGTTGTATTGAAAACAAAGACGAAAAATTTCATTTTGAATGATTTAGGTGATTATTTCATAGGGGTCAATGCTAAGTGATTATCTTTTAGTCTTGAATATGGGTGATCTGACAAGACATATTGAATTTCTATCGGTGTTAGATTCTACATTCTGAATGTGCTGATAATAACGTGTGTAGTATGGATATGGGTGTGTTTTGTATCTTGCAAATAAGTGGGTAATCTGGGTATCTTAAGAGGGTATCCGATTGTGTATCTTCACACTAATTAGTGGGTAATCTGGGTATCTTAAGAGGGTATCCCTTGTTCTGTATCTTTTTTTAAGAAAGAGGTATCCGATTGTGTATCTGAATGTCTTGATAACAGTGTGAATAATATGTATTTGGGTATCATATGAGTATATTTTTTAGAAAGATGCAGTAGGAAACTATTACAATGGCTAGGATAATGTCATTTATGTTTAATGGAAAGAATACTCTTAAGTTTGAACTGGCCACATAAACAATCCAGTCTTCCTTTATCACCGATAATAGTGTGGATGTGTATCAGAACCAACACGATAATACCTGTGAGTAGTTTGGATATCAGTATCATATGAGTATCTTAATGTGTTCATTATAGTGTATGGATAATGGTATCAGAGTTGTATCTGAATGTGTTGATTATATGTCATTCGTATGGATTTAGGAATCCTTTTTGTATCATAATGTGTTTATTGTAATGTGAGTAGTATAGATATGAGTATATATTAAGTTGGGTAAATGGTGTATGTTAGGTCAAAAATGGAATCTGGGTTTGAGCTTTGTTTTCCTGAATCAGAGGTGTATTCGGCAAGGGTGAATAATCTATGTGTGCCGAGTACAGTACTCACTAATTTTGTGTTGAAGTTTAGTAATGAACAAATGAGAAGATTTAGAGAGACCTGCTTTGGGCACTTGATGGAGCTGGATAAAATTTCATTTAGTGGTCAAATGGTGCATGGTCTGGCCCTTCGCGCGTGGCTGGACTTGGTGTGAAGGACATACACGGGCTTAGCTATGCAATATGGTCCAATGTGGTGCAGTTCACTGCAAAAGTATTTTGTCTAATTAGTGGTCTGAAATTTGGAGTAGAGCCTCACATAACGGCTGAGGATGAAGGTGTAAATCGGCTACTTGATGCTCATATTAGCAATAAGAACCACATTACATTACAAGACATAGAAAAAGCATTCTTAAGCCCCAAATTTGGAAGTGAGGACGTGTTCAAATTGGGAATGCTATGCTTTATAGAGTTTGTGATATTGGGGAAAGCCCCCAATGTTAGGATAAACGAGGAGTATTTACACTTGGTACATAATATGGAGGAATTAAACAACTTTCCGTGGGGTTCGATATCATTTGAGCAGCTCCAGGATTCTTTGTTGTTTAGTCCTGGAAAAAGAGAGAGTGATGAGAATGATGATGGGAAAGAGAAACGACAGAGAAAAAGGAAAAGAAGAGGTGAAAAGGAAGAAGAAGTTGGAGGATAAGAAGCATAAAAGAATTAACAGACCGGCGTGGACTATAAAGGGATTGAGCTTTGCTTTCCAAGTAATGTTTAATTCATAATTTCTGCTTTGTAAAGTTGAGTTCATAATTTCTGTTTTGTAAAGTCATGTTCATAAATAATTATTGACTTTGAAATTAACTTGGAGCAGGTTTGGGCGTATGAATTGATTCCTTAATTGGAAATGGCGCCTCTGAGATATTGTAAGAGGAAGGACAAAACTGAATTAGTTCCTCGTATTTGCCGGTGGGAATCTACTGAAAAAACCCCTGAGTTTAGAAAGTTGAATGCGTATATTTTTCAAAGCAAACAGGTATTCAGTAAATAATATGTTTATTTCATGACTCAAGTTGTTAAGTGTATTGTATATGACATGTGAACTGTGTTTTTGTGACAGCATGTTTCGTTACGCCTCCTACGACCAAGTGCACTCGAGCTGAGGCAAAAGTACTGGACTTGGGGAACTAATTTTCATGAAGAGGATGCACCTAGTATGGGTCCTCGAGTATGTACGGACCTTGCTGAAGTAAGCTCTCTTGTGCAGCGATTGGAGGATGAGATTGAAATTTTGCATCGTGAAAAGAGTGAGCAATGGGCAAATTTTGTAGATTTCAAGAACGCAACCAATCATGGGATGGAAGTTATGAGGTTAGAATTGATTGCATTGAGAAAAATGATAGGTCATGGAGGTGGAACTGTGGTTGTGCCATCAGTTGTAAAGGTGAAACGAGTACAAAGGGAAGAGAGTGTATGTGAGGCACAGGTTGAAGACAGTGAAATGAAAGATGAAAAGCTGGATGACGAAAAGGAGAGAGAGGATGAAGATGAGAAGGGTGGAGAGAAGGTACATGCTGTAGAAAATGACAAGGGAGACGTGGAATACATAACCCCAGAGATTAACTGGGATGATCCTGCATTGGTTTGTGTGACCCTTGTTAACTTTCTTAAAAACCCTTGTCGAAAATGGAAAGTGGCAATGGAAGAGGGTGATGCCGATGATGATAAGAATCTTGATGATGATGTAGTTGTGCGTAAGGTCCAAAAAAGTGGGGTCGACCACAGAGTTCAATTGTTGAGCCTGCCATGAAGCGGCCAAGGTCTGTGGAATGCAAAACTCCTTGGCAAAGGCAGGAGATTCCGAATATTGGCGAGGAGACAATTGGTCTTACTTTTGACCCCCTGAGGCCAGTCGTCGTGGTTTGCTTCTAGAGACAGCGAAATTCTTCTGGGAATGGGGACAAAAAGAAAAGTAGGTTCTCCCTGCTTTGGTACTTATTGGAATTCAGATGATTGTATTATGAGAACTTATTGAGTTGTTGGTGAATCTGATTTATTTTTCTGGTAAGGAACTTGGTGAAACTGATTTGATTTTAATATTTGGTGACACTTGCAGTACGCATGTGAGATTATGTGGAAAACACGGTGTGGACACTTCGCATGACTTCTTTATTCGCCTTTTGACCAAGGATGGTTGGTTGAATGACACAGTAAGTATAGAGCAATTGAAACATAATATTTGTTTGGGTGGTAAAATGACATTAGTCAAAGTATAAGAAGTAAATAATGTTATAGATTAAAATAAATTTCATACAAGATTGCAGATAAATACATAGAAACTTTATTGTTGTTGTATTAATGTTGTTTTATGGTATTTGCATTGTGCCCAAATGACTGCTGTTATACGATTTATTGGGGTAATATTGAAAATTTGTTGGTGTAGAACATCGACATGGGATTGTATTTGCTAAGGGTACGGCAGAAAATGTATGCAAACTTGGTGCGTTCGGACTGGGCAATAGTAGATACTATGTTCCAGGTATGTATCTTCCACAATTAATTATACATGCTAAATTGGTTCATTTGGTATCTAACTGATGCATAACTGGTATGCCATTATGTAGACGTATGCTGCAATAGATTTGCAACATATGCGGCTTTATGGTGGAAAGGAAGACAGGACCCATAGCAATGCTTTGGTGAAAATGGTTAATGGCAAACTGCCTATGTGGGGTAAACCTTGGTCTTCTGTGAAAAAAGTTTTTATACCATACAATGTGAAGCAAAAGCACTGGGTGGGACTTGTTTTAGATTTAACAAGTTGTGAAATTTTTGTGTACGATTCAAAAATAGATTTGTTTAGGACCCAAATATTGGTAAAGGCAGTGCAGCCACTTGCGAAATTGATCCCTCGATTGTTAGAAGAAGCTGGGTATGTTGGTGATTTTCCTCTGCAAAAAGGTGAGTGGCCAATTCATCGTGTAATGGATTCTGCCCAACAAGTTGGAGGGTGAGTAACTTTCTACCTAACCATTTACATATGTTATTTGCGAATGTGGAATGATTCACAGTTTATTACCTATTTTCAGCGGTGACTGCGGGATGTTTGTCATCAAATATTGTGACTTTCTGAGCTGGAATGTAGACTTGGGGAAAATTTCAAATGAGGCCATGCATTTATTCCGGCTAAAGCTTACCTGTAGACTTGTTGCAGGGATGCTACAATATATAGTTGTATGACTATGGCTGAATGTTTAACTGCCTTAGTTTTGAACTTGAGAGGTATTACCAACCGTGTGAACACACATGCAACACTATTTTGTTTTGATTACGGTGATGTGAATATATTAGCAATTCACTCTGAACACAGAGGTGCATGTTGTTTAATTAGAAAGTTTTTTTTGGAAAACTTCAGAAGCCGAAGAAAATATTGTCATACAATAACCGTGATACAATATGAGAAGGGTGGATAAACGGATGTTATGCCATATTGTCATACAATAACCGTGAAAGCACTTCCCAATGTACATATGTGAAAACAAAATGTAGTAGTCGTTTGGGTTTTGCCCCTTACTAGTTGATCAGTTTACAAACAGAATATTGAAAGCAATTCCCCATGTATCCCAGTGGTGGGTTTGGGGTTGGTTTCGGTTTCGGTCTTTATCATTGGTTTCGGTTTCTTTGTCCTTTAATCGTGAGACTCAAGACGACATGGTTGATTTTAACATATCTTCTTGTTACTTTGGTTTATTTTTTTGTCCTTGCTGTTTGACTATTTTGTCCTCTTGGTGGTTTTTTGTCCTCTTGTTGCTCTGGTTTAACCACATATAGTATTAGCATTAACTTGGTTTTTGCCACATATAGTATTAGCATTAACTTGGTTTTTGCCACATATAGTATTAGCATTAACTTGGTTTTTGAAGACGGCACATGCATAATATCATTTAATACCCATCCCAAGTTATTATTTGTTGATAGCATAAAAACATACCCATCCCAAGTTATTATTTAGTACCTAAATTCCTCAACGAGGAATGCTATTTAGTACCTTCTCTCGGTCGCCACTCTCTTTATTTTATTATTCATTCTTTTCTCTCTCTCTCTCTCTCTCTTTCTTCTCCTTCTCACATCCTTAGCCTCGTCCTCCTCTGTTTTTTCCCTTGTTTAATCATCTGGGTAGCTCTAGTTTTTAGTTTTTAGTTTTTTTATTCATTCATTACTGGTTTTTGGTTCAATTTTGCTTTTTATTTTTCGTGACCCCTCTTTGTCATGTTCATGTTCATTGAGCACTTTACAAATAAAATGCTTTTACGTATGCAAAAAGAGGAAATTTGGGAAAGATAAAAAAATCATTTTCTCATACAATAACCATGACAACACTTCCCAAGTCACTTGGGTTTTACCCCTTACCTGGTTGATCAGTTTACAAACAGAATATTGAAACCAAAAGATTCCTATTACAAAATGGAAACTTTAAAAGATATTCATATTACAAGGAAGTCAAAACAGTGATTACATTTTCATGAAATTCACAGCTAAATTCACAATGGATACAACCAACAGCACTACAAACATATCTTGAATGGCTTTCAGTATTTGGATTATGTCAGCAAATGTTTTCAGTTCCTTGGCATTAGGCATAGCGGTAGGCTGCTGAAGGTGAGATTCACTTGGCATGTTGGTTGTAGTCACCCATTCATATCCACTACACCTAGTAGCTCCCTACAAAATAACCGAATATAATACATTACAATTTTTAGATTGGGAAGAAAATATTTGTGGAAACTAAACACTTACATATGAGGTGAAGCACTTCCAATATGGCTTGCCCAGATTCCTTTCGGATTTCGAAATGAACATGACCATCTCAACACTGCAGTGTGGACACCTCTTTCGTTGAGTGTTGGCTGAGGAAGTCGACATTGCATAAAATGAAATGCGTGGATGTCTTGACTATATTCATAGAACACTGCAAATAAAATAAAATAAAATAAATAAAAATTTAAATATAAACAAAATGAGAATACAACATAGGACAACGTGTGCCCTCGAAAAGGAAACTTGTCATTGGGTGATGGTGCACGTGTTCATTGATTGGTAAACATGAAAGAGAATCCGTACGTTTCTCAGTGGTGGGTTTGGAGTTGGTTTCAGTTTCTTTATCCTTTAAGCGTGATACTCAAGATGACAGGTTTGATCAACATATTGTTGCTTTGGTATTTTTCCTGTTTCATGTTGTTTGACTGGTTTTGTCCTGTTTGTGGTTCTTTGACCTCTCTTTGGTCTTTATTTATGAAAGTTCATTTCTACAAAAAAAAAAAAAGGAAAATATATCTTCACAAACATAATCGCAAGAGGCAAATACATTACCTTGGTTTTTGAACACAGCATGCAGAATATCATTTTAATACCAAGCCCAAGTAATTGTTTGTTGATAGCACTCATCTCAAGTTATTCTTTAGTACCCTAGTTCCTGACCAAAGGAATGCTATTCAGAATCCCAACAGCTACCTGGGAGACATGTGGATACACAAACGATTGTTGTCTCTCTGCTCTCTCCCTTCTCTCGATTGTTGTCTCTCTTATGCTCTTTTTCATAAGTGGTCAGCTTTGATTTTGGTTAATTTCATGTTATAATAGCTAACAATATAGTCCGTATACTTTTATTTCAATTTGCTAAATAGACGGTATTCAGATCAAGACCCTATTTCCTTTTAGTCTTAAATATTGCCATATATTTAAACCACAAACTCCTTATAATGATCCAATGAAAAAGAAATAGTTTAATGATCCTAAACCCTAAACCCTAACTCTTAACCCCAAACCCCTAAACCCTAAACCCTAAACCCTAAACCCTAAACCCTAAACCCTAAACCCCTACAACCTAAATCCTAAACCCTAACTCTGAACCCCAAACCTCTAAAACCTAACCCCTTTAATACCAAACCTATACCCTAACTCTTAACCCCAAACGTCTAAACCCTAACCCCTACAACCTCAAATATATACCCTAACTCTTAACCCCAAACCTCTAAACCCTAACCCCTATAACCTAAAACCTAAACCCTAACTCTTAACCCCAAACCTCTAAACCCTAACCCCATAACCTAAAACCTAAACCCTAACTCTTAACTCCAAACCTCTAAAACCTAAATAAATGTTGAAGTACAATTTGGGGGACAACCATAAATGTGAATTATGCAAAGCAAATGATAACATAACAACAATTGTGTAAACCCTAAGCTATTGTTTGTTTGATCACATAAGGATGAGATCGAAATTTGATGACAATGACGAGATTTGAAGTATGTGATTGAAGGAAATGTCGTACCAATCCCGACAAATTGAGTTTGGGCATTTTTTAAATTATGATCGATTTTTGAATAAGTTCTAAGTAAAATGAAATAATTCATTGCATAGGAAAAATACAATAACACAACAATATATACGTACTTGTCACAACAATACATACATCTTATTCCCAGTCTAATTGGTAAATAATAATTAGAAACTCTCTTTTTAAAATATTTCCACCAAGGCATCGTAAAGTTATCAGAAACAGTAAATATATTCCCTTAGGAGATGAAACAACATCGGGGTTGGCCCTCCACTTAACACCCAGCCGAAGTGGATATACAATATAATTAATTTTGGTTGGAAACTACAGATAATATTTAGCATTCAACATAGAGGAGAACAAAAAAATTAAATAGCAGCAAAATCGAGAAAATGTTATTTGGATTTGTCTGAATGAGTAAGTTTTAAATATATATAAAATTGAGCATAGTCCGAATTAGTGAGTTTGAAATATATATATATATATATAATTGAGCATGGTCCAGTCGTACATAAATATCATACTAATATTTATGTTTTGTTGTTGTTGTTGTACTACAAAATCCTTACCCTGCATACATGTGTTCTTGGTTTTGGAATATGAACTTCTCCATTGACAACGTTGGGCAAACCTTTGCAATGTTGACGAGTTCATGAAATAATCTGCATACACCATCTATACTGTAAAGTTGTTATGATTAGTCCTTCATATAGCAGCAAGTTACAAGAATGCAGTGATGGAGGATAATGGTGCAATGGTGTAATTAAACAAAAGTTTCATCGTCAGAACAATCCGTAAATATAACATACGGATATGACGCCTTTTTTCATGTGTATCCACCTCATTCAAAGGCTACCATATATACGTAGATTAGGCATAGATTGGGATATATACACCTTAAATAAATGTATCATATATCTGATTAAGATGTTGAAGGAGATTGAGTGGATGAAATAGTTTATAATATTCGACAAATCTGAAAGAGATCCATATCCATCAGTAGTAATAGGACGTTCATTTTGGCGGGAAAAAAGTGACGACTGAGGATATTTATACCCCCTCCCATAGCAAGCAATTACTACAAAATTCCTAACACTGGTAATGTCTTCTTCACCGACCAAAGTTCCCATAATACTTATAAATACTCCACCACAAAAATGTACGGAAGCATTGTCACGAAGGAAGAATGAAGCTGAAGATGATGTTCAACGTGTTGCCAAGTGTCATCATTTTTCTTATGACATTGAGGATGCAACTGGTATCGGGCAATCTAGGTATGAGGCGTTGATGCTGGCCATCAAACGCCAACAGCTACGTCTAAATTGGCATCAAGAAACCCTGACATTAGAGAAAAAAATAGCAAAATTCTACCTAGGCAAAGTAAAAACACTGAAAGTAAGGGTTAGGCTTGCGAAAGAGAATGGTTATAAAAAGTTTTGTGCTTCCAATGAGGCAATGCAGATGAGGGAAGCTGAAGCACGTAAAGGTTTTGATCTATTCCGCAAGTATGCAAAAAGGGTTGTGCCGGAGTATAATTGGGATGCCATTACCATGAACTAAATCCAAAATTGTAATATGTTTTGCTTTATTTTAATATCTTTGTTTTGCAATGTACAAATGGTTGGTTTGGAGTCATTATAAAGTCGTACGTGTGTCAGTGATGTTAGATCTGAATATGGTTTTAGTTGTATAATGTGTGTGATAATGTTAACTACCCATGTCTAAATATATCATATATGTTTCTGAATGGGGTCATTAACAAGAGGGGATGCTTCTAGAAAGGAAAATTATAGTTGCTTTCATCTTACAAAATGAGTGACGTTTGGTAAACTTGTAATTAAGCTCACTTATCATCTTACAAATGGTAAAACAACACTTACACTAGATCGGGGGACAGGAAGTGTAGTTAAAAAAAATTACTCTAATATGTTTTCATGTTTAAGTTGGGTGTCGTGTGACTCGTGTCTCCATTCGCTTTGGGTCTCTCAAAATCTTGGGAACATGAGATTTACAATATGGCTATTATATATTGTAATCAACAAGCTTAAAAACAGAGACTTTGTGTGCAGAAAACTCTTCGTTTCCATTTTGAATATCCATGGCTAGTTCGAGTGAACATGCCACCGAGGGGGACTCTGATGGGTCCTTCGAGTATGTCCCCAAATTTCCAAAGTCTCCTCCACCACCACTTCCATTTCCAACTTCCTCAGCAAGCGAGGGGGACTCCGATGATCCCGCTGTGGAAATAAATGATATAAACAACAAATTGGCCCACAATTCCTCAATGGTCCATTATTGGACAGAAAAGTGTGTCAGAGCTGAGCGAAAGTTAGCTTATGTGAGTAGGCAAGTTAACAAGGCTCATTACAGAAGAGAGAAGCACAGACTTCGAGCTCAAAGAAGAAAGTGGTTAGCTGAGGATTTGCAGATGACAGAGGAGGATGTCATGTTTGAAACTACAACCATCCACAAATGAGGCAACATGCATCGTCAGGCCATGCATGTGGCTTTCAAAGAAGGTTTCAAAAAATTTAGACGCATCGCTGCTGATGCCCACAAAGATATTGACTGGGACGTCATAACAGTATCTGCTGCCCAAGAATTCACCTATGGCGGTGTGGACCCAACCCAACACAGCCACCAACCAAGTAGTGAATACACATATTTAACAGCGAATAAGAATGCATGAGTAGTGATCTCTTTATGAATTCTTGATTAAATGTATTCAGTCGTTTTTCTATTCAGTACTTTTCTACTAATACGAATGGGGGTATCCTGGGGTCATGCTTTTGTACTGCTGAATTTTTTGTTCATGTCTTGGAAAAGGTGTTATGTGCATTTCCAAGGGGTTGGGCTCCTAAATTTTGAACATTCACTTTCATAAAACTTCTGCAGAAAAATGTTGCATGCAAAATATTTCACCCCAACATGAACATCACCTTTTTGGAGTTTATTGAAATAAAATGGCTTGGCTTCCACGCACATAATGTCAGAAATCAATAAATCTATGATATCATTAGTGATAATGTTCAACAACAAAGGAAAAAATGCTTTGGTATTAGACATGAACCGATTACAAGAGTATAAAAAACGCTTGTCGTACATTCAAAACAAACATATATGATACTCAAAATCGGGGTCCGTGCATTAAATCAAACTCCATGCTAAATTATTGTCTAAAGTGCCTCACCGACGCTGCAACAAGAGGTGAGAAAACTAGTTGCAGAAACAAAAGAGTTGGTGGAAACAAAAAATGTCTTGTAGTCCAGTTGTCAAGATATCTTCTTGTGTTTGATAATAAATAAAAAAATTTCTTCTGAGATATCTTCTAGTCTAGTTGTAAAGATGAAACTCATTTAACAATTAAAAGCTGGCTACTAAACAAATAGAGGTGGCAGCCATCACTTATTGGATGAACATAATTCGATCATGTAGGCTTTGGTGTTTCCAGCTATCATTTGGATTGCTGGCGTTGATATTTTCAGATTGTTCCATACAGAGTGAGAGTGATGAAGAGGAAAATAAAGTAGAACAAATTTATTGGGAATTTCACAAGGGGCATCAAAAGGGTTTGAGCTTCGTGAGAGAAAAGTGCGCTAAGTGAGAGTACCAGTATCGAAGCACTTGTGTGTGCCATAAATCAGTTGAAACATCAATTCTGAGAGACCGATCGCAAGCATTGAGATACCGATCGTAAGCATTGAGATACCGATCAGATAAGTGTCATAAATACTTGCCGAGCATTCACAGGAAACGTAAATACGTATCACTACATACTCAAACTTAGGGTTTCGCAAAAAAAAACAAATCAGACATGAACCGATTACATAAGTGTCACAAAAGCTTCCCATACAATAAAAACCAACGCCAATAGGTATCATTAAATACTCAAATGCTGGGTCCGTGCATTAAATCAAACTCCTGCATAAATGCCTGGGTCATACTTGGCTGAGTTCCTTCACTGTTCTCGCGCACTCTGATTAGGCTGCATATTCTTAAGGAACTAGAGCAGCAATATCGGCGTCAGGACATGAAGAACTGCAATTCAAAATTCATACATAATTACAATCATTACAAGTAAATATATTGAAGTAATATATACGTTATATTTGCTTACAGGCTAGTAAGTCTTGGACATTTCCTTCTATTGTGATCACTCTTCCTGCACTCAGTGCATCGACGTTTATATCGTCCTCTAGCTTCTCATGTTGTCCTTTAAATCTTTTTGGACGACCTTTTGATTTAACTCGATTAGGATCTTTTATTCTCACTTGGGCAGAACTACCTTCCTCATCTTCATTGGGTTCTTCAACATCAGCGGTTGATGAAACTAAGATAGTAAGCTTCCCACGAATGTCGTCAAATGTTTTTTGCAGTAGGTCAACACCTTCAACAGACAACAACGCCGAATCAATCAAATCAGCTGCAACTTTGCATAATGTCGATTTCTTAACCAAAATACAACCATCAACGCTATCCTTAACTTCTTTTCCATCCTTATCAAAAACTACACCTAACTTTACACTTTTCATCCATCTTTCCAATATATACTTCTCTGGTAAATACGCAACCTGCTTCATTCGTAAAAATGATATGATATGTCGGCACGGAATACCACGAAATTCAAATCCCCGACAGCTACAACAAGCTAGATCGATATCTTTATTATGCACAAGCTCTTTTATCCGTGTAACCCCCGGTTGTACCCTCTCAATTACTTTGTACGTGCAATGAGTCTCATCTTCCTTTACAACTTCAAAGAAGCATAAAAGGCTTTCAAAGTCCTCTCGCTCAAAGATGTCAAGAATCCCTCTTGTGTAAATGCCTCCCATTTGAAGTTGCATTGGTGTGAGAAATGGAGTTGGAGGTTTTTCATTTTGATCAACATGATCAGCCAATAACTCCTTATGCCTTTGTGAAGCAAGAGCTCTTTCAAAACGTACTATAAATTCCATCAACGTGTTGTTCTTGTTAATATATTGTTTGAAAACAGAATGACAGCTTTCGGCCCGTTGACTACTTGACATCCCAGCCGAAAACACATGTTTTACATATGATGGAACCCAATTCTCCCGCAAGGTATGAATTGCGCTCAGCCACATATGCTCTTTCAGCCCATTTTTTGTAATAACTTCATCCCATTTGGCATCAAATTCTTCTCTGCTATCTATATCCCATATGCAATTGCACAGTTCTGAAAAACACTCTCTAATGCCCACTTTCTCTATCAATTTATTCATTATATGCCATATGCAATATCTATGGAATGTTGTCGGGAAGCTTATCGCAATCGCCTTTGCAATAGCTGCATCTTGATCTGTAATGATCATTTTGGGTGCCCCATGTGGCATGACTTTCTTAAATTCCTCAAATAACCAAACAAATGCTTCTGTGGTTTCACTTGTTAGGAAAGCACAACCAAACAATATTGTTTGACGATGGTTATTAACACCTAACAAAGGCGCAAATACCATGCCATAACGGTTGGTGTTGAACGTCGTATCAAATACCACCACATCTCCAAAAATCCCATAAGCTCTTCTTGACCTTGCATCTGCCCAAAAAACATTACCCATCCTTCCTTCCGAATCTAACTTCATCTTGAAATAAAATGATTCATTTTTTTCTTGCTCTCCCAAAAAATGCTCTTTAAGAAGATCTGCATCATGGCCAGGAACCTCTGCTCGCATGTCCCTTCGGTAATTATAGACATCTTTCCTTAAAAACCCAATATTTTCTAATCCCCTGCTGCCAGCACCTCAACAAGGCTTACTTGTTGATGTACTGGGATGTTAACTTCGGAAAGATGTGCATTATACACCTTTGTAGAATCTGTAAGTTTACGGTGAGATCTCAACAAATGGACTTTATCGTATGCTGTCATTTCATGGTTGTGTTCCTCCTTGAACTTTACAACAGTGTATTTATTCTTTTCATATGGCTTCAAAACTGCAAGTTTAGCCATGCAACCAGTTCGAACACATCCTCGCCTTCTTTTCTTCCGACCAACCTTGCTCTCGTGATGCCCTTGTTTAGAACATACAAATTCTTTCCTTACTACCTCCCCTGTGACTCTTGAAGTTTTGGTTGTATAACACCGAACGCCAAATCCTGCTTTTTTTGCATACACATTATACATTTTTAACACATCCTCAAGGGAATCAAATTCAAGTCCCACTTGTGGTTTGAACTCCACACTTACTTCCGAGTCACCTCCAATTCAGACTCCATTTCAGAATTCTTTCAATTTAATCCTGGATATCACATAAACATCATAATAATGTCGGCATATGCTCCCAACCAACATTCAAATATATATTAACTACATAATTATATGCATAATAAATATAAACATGCGGTTATATTTTCAGAAACACAGTTATGAACTTGTCATGTATGGCAAATGAAACCTAAACACAAATTCTTGCTAGCATAGTTTATTCTTAATATGTGAAAAACATTTGTGAACCTCTGCTGTATGGCAAATGATACCTTCCAGATAGACTCTTTTTAGCATAGTTTATTCTTAATCTGTGAAAACCATTTTTCAACTTGTGATGTATTGCAAATCAATCAATTAACACAGCTTTTTGCTAACATAGTTTATTCTTAATCTGTGAAAGTTCTGAACTCCTGATGTGTGGTATTCTTCTGAATTGATTGTACTAATCAACAATACTATAGTCTCTTCGTAATCTGTCTTTTCTGGTCAATCTTAATCAGTTCAAACACCGTGCTACCCCCCTCCCCCCCCCCCCCTTAGGAAGCCTTTCTCAGTCTTTAGTGAAACAATGAAACAACTAACATTCAAAGTAGTGTAACTATTCAACCAAAACAAAAGTTGCGTAACTAATGGCCATATACTTGGTCAAATACTCAATTTCCCAAATATAGAATATCTCTTACCTTAGAATTCGGAGCTTCCTGTAGAAATATGACAATGGAGCAACAATCTAGCTCGATTTCAACCCCAAATATTTCTGGATTCCTCAAATATCACAATGGAGCAACAACCCAGCTTGTACAAATATGGATTCCAACTTAGAGATTTTAAAACCAACAGTATAGAACCAGAGCCAAGTGCTCATTTTGTGGTCTCCAATCATCAAGTAATGAACTCAAGGAAAAAAAATATTACACGGGTAGATGAAACTTGCTTGGTATGGTATGGTATGAATCACCAAACTAGACAAATGAAAATAGAGAAATGAATTACAGAGGTAGATGAAACTTGCTTTGTAGGTATGAATGACCAAACAAGAAAAGAGAATTAGAGGGGTAGACCATAGGGAGGGAGGGAGGAGAATATCAAACCAGAAGAGGAAAAAAAAATTGTGTTCTTCAACGAGAGCTTCTGTTTTTGGAGAGAGTGAGGAGAGAGCATGCGCAAGAAGAAAAAAAGAAAGAGAATTACAGCGGTAGATCGTAGGGATGGAGGGAAGAGAATACCAAACCAGAAAAGAAATTGTGTTCTTCAAGAGAGTATTGTTTTTGGAGGGAGGGATATTTTTGGAGGGAGAGAGGAGAGAGCATGCGCATAACAGGGAGTGTTCCAGTGCAATATTTACAGCTAGAATTGCTTTTCAGAGAACCGTTGGATTATATCCAACGGTGTTCTCATATTAAGTTCTCATTTAGAGGTTCTTGCTAGAGCCTTGCCCAAAGTTCCATTGGCTTTCTAAAGTGTAAAGTTCCATTGGCTCTCTCTCATCCAAGGGAGAGTTTGGTGTCGCCAATTAGTCATTGATTTAAGGATTATGGTATAGGACTTAGTCATGCCAAAATGGGCTTATTTATAAAAATCTATTGAATAAATGACAAGGTCAATCATTAATAACTTTTGTTTAGGTTATCATCATCTTCTTCTTCTTCATTTTTTTTTTTTTTTTTTTTTGTTTTTTGTTTTTTGTTTTTTTTGGTGCATAATGAATTAGATAGCCTAAGCCCTCTGAGATATTTGGGCCTGTTCCAGCCTTGGACGTGTCTCCCTTTTCCTTTTGGGGTTTGCTTTGTTTACTAGTTAAGGGGATGTTTGGGTAGATTTGGACTTTGGATGGCAGGACGAAAGATTGGTTTTTGCGGTTTTTGAATACAAGTGATAGTCTAAACTATAAGGAGATGGTGTTTCTTACAAACATATCAAGATATCATGAGAATTTGAATTTGAAACCACTAATCTACAAATTAATACACTTTTAAACTATCCTAAACACCATTGGCTTAGTTGATATTTCTAATAACGGAAAATAAATACACGAGAATATGACTTCTTCTCTTTTTGTGTTTTTTTAAAGCTGCTAACTTTTCCCCCTTGCGCCCAAATTTGTCGCACTTTTTTGACTAAAAATTGACACATTTTTAATGTTTGGGAGCTCATACCAAATTGGAAGACATGTTCAGGTTAATAAACAGTACTCAAGAAACCCTAAATCTTCCCCAACCACTGTAATTAAGCCCAAATTAGCGAGTATGGTGGAGTGGCCAGGTGGCTAAAATAATCTCTTACCGATTTTAATTGACAATTAAGGAGAAAGAGACCACCATAGCAAGTTAGCAACCTACCAAACCAAAGCATCTCTAAACATTAGCAAAACACTATACTTGCCGACTATGAGCTGTATCCCAATGACACGACTGGTAGGGCCATCTATAGAATGCTACATCCATTGTGCAACACATCATGACATCCAACCCAAATGATAATCCAAAAACAAGAATCTGAACAAACAAGAAAGTCATAGCATTCTCAGATTGTGTCCATGAGGATTGTTCTAAAATCCTGAGAGACTTCATGCACATACTCTCTGAATCTGAACCATTAACTATAGACAATGTAGTAAATTCATTTTGCTGATGAACAATAGCACGACTATGTCGAAAATAAACTGTCATTCAATTCAGAAAGAAAATATCCTTACATAAATCCATCATATAATTCCTGGAGTTTGCATTACATATTGCCAAACTAAACAGCATTGTTAAACATATTGGCAGACACTACAGCTTATCCTAAACTTGAATGAGACTTTACCCCAACGTAAAGCGATCGCGAACGAATTATCAAAGATTAAACCATCAAGATTTCCATCAGAAGCACGCATCCAAAAGGCAACAACAGCAAAGTGCTGCTAAACTGCAAGAGACATTCAGATCAAAACAAACTATGTCAAGATCATATATAAAGTCCTTATGAGGCTTCAACTTAAAACAAAACAAAAACGGGATGTTGAAGTTTCAGCTCCACCAAATATCCAATTAAAAATCAACATGTAAAACAAGCATCAATTTCTTCAGGAATATAAAATGCACTTTCCTATACTGTCATGCAACAACACTCACTAAAAAAATTACAAAGAAATTAAACAAACAAACAAAAGAGGAAATTTTTTATCATAAAAACAAATATCAATTTCTTCAGGCATAAAAATTACACCTTATTTTAGGCTATTAGGCAACAATCACTAATATAAAAAAATTTTAAAATTAAACACACAAACAAAAGGGTCAATCTTTAACCACCAAAATCGTGCCATCTCATAATTACGAGTTTACATCAATTTATTAAGATAAGCTAAGAGAGGAGCCTTACCATCCTTCAAGGCAACCGGCTTCTTGCCTAGGAGGCTGCTGAGCATGCTGAGGAGCATAGCCTTGCTGTGGGTACCCTTGTTGTGGGTAACCCTGTGGAGGAGGGTACCCCTGCTGAGGGTACCCCTGTGAAGGGTACCCTGCTGGAGGGTAAGCATCCTTTGGAGGATACCCTGTTTGATGATCAATAGTTGTTAGTATTATTATGAAAGAAGCAAAACAAAAAACTGATCACTGAAAAACAAAATTGAAGAAACCAAAATCAAAAGATCCCACAGGAACAAACAACATGCAGCTTGATACAGACCTTGTGGAGGAGGAACACCAACTGGAGCCTGCTGCTGATTGTAATAACTCATCTTCTCTGAATCTCTCTCTGTATTTCTCTGTTGAGTCAATTTCACAACCAAAAAGACCTGCTTTTTAAGACTTTGAGAACAAATTAGCAACTGGGTTTTGATTGAATTTTGAAAAAGTTAAGAGATTTAAGAGATTTTATAAGACTTTTGAGAGTCGGCTAAAGCTTGAGGACTGTACCTGAAACCAATTTTCCTCTGAAAAGCAATAAGCTCAAGAAACGGATTCTTCAGAGGCGGTGAGAGACGCGGTTTCCACGCTGCTTTAACAGCACACAAAAGGAGGAGAGAGAGAGAGAGAGAGACAAAGTTTCCACAAGCATAAATAATGCGAATTTACGTAGCGGATGGATTCGAAAGAATGTTTTCTTTTCTTTTTCCAAATGTCTACCGTAATTCTATTAACTAGCCTATCCGCACATGCTTCCGCGCTTGCGAGATTTTTTTATTTTTTTTTAAATTAAAATTTATTTTAGAATTAAAAAAAATAATGGGTAGTTGTGTTCATAAAAATATGATCAATTATCTAATTTTTCTTTTCATTTTAATTTTTTTTAATATGAAAAAGTGTGAATTTACCATATTATCCTCGTTTAATTAATAATTTCAATTCTTAATGTTTGCATTAACTATGAACATTTTCTGGTATTCTGAATGTTTCACCATTCTCTACCTTTTGCTTTATATATTATGAGGGTCTTTTTATTCCAGGCCTGACGAAAGGGATGAGCCCTAAGGAGCGAAAATGGGTGAAATTACCCCATGTGTCTGAGTTCAAAGATCAAGCCCTAAGAATGCTTCGAAAGGATATTGAAGCCTTAGGAAACACCCCGGTTACCTTCACCAACAAAAACAACGTCTGCTTCAGGATAAATTTTCTAGCTTGGCATGAAAAGCTTGTAACATGGGAGCAAAATTGTCATGAGTTTAGCACTTAAAGAGAGAGAGCTGTGAGTTCCTATGAGAGAGCAGTGGTTCTAAAGGAAAGGGGAACGGATTCTGAGAAGGTTTGATGAAGAAGGAGAGAGATGGGAAGGAACGATGGGTGGTTTAAGTAATTTCCAGCAACTTGACAAAAAGTATGTCAACATCTAGAATAGCTTGCCAGAATAGGAAAAATGAGGGAGAATAATGAATAGAGCATGAATTTGCTGGGTTTTGCAGGTGAGAGAGGAAGCTTGCTCTCCAGATGTGGGTTGTCTTTGATGGGTAAAGGATGACCCCTTTTATAGCCGATGGAAGCCTCCTTTCTCCAAGAAACCCTAATGGTTTCTATCCAATTTGGCCAAATATTTCCCTCCATTTCTCTTATCTTCCTTTGACTCATCCTATTTGGTGAAATTCGCTCTGCCCAATTGCACAAAAATAGGATTTGGGGAGCTCTATGATTTTCCCACAGCTGTCTCAGTGAGGAATACTTACTTTCAGCTATCTTTCCTCCTTCTTTTCTCCCTTCTTCCATGGCTGGGTATGATGGAGAGAAAGAAATGGGTATGCACGCGGTTTGAAAGGTGCCTCCTTTTAGAGTGGTCTGCATGCCAATTACCCATTGGTTCCTTGAATGCTTTTGCTTGAAACTTGTTACTTGCCCACGTGTTGGAGCCTCCCAGCAACTCTACACACATGGCTTTTCAATCTTCACCCGTGGCTTTGTTTTCTATCCAGTTGTTGGGGTTTTGCTGCCTCTTTATCCTAATTGTATGGGCCTTCTAAGACAAAATGTTGATCTATCAAATAAATGGGCTAACTTTATCAAGTGTTGAGCTATTTTGGTTGGGCTATTTTTGTTTGGAGTGATGGGCTATTCTTTTCTCTCTTGTGCTCACCCATATGTTTGGGCCTATGAAATGGGCTTGAGTCTCGAGGCTCCCAAGCAACCCGGGACTTCCATTTCTAGACCCATCAATGAGCCTCATGACAATTTATTACCATTCATACCACAACCCACACAAGCAAGCTCCGGGCATTTGAGTGGCTTGGGCCCACTTAGGATTGTAGCGTGGTTGGCATGGCATGTCTCTTGGCATGCTTTTATCGTCCTTGAAGAGGGGCATGATGCTTGACATGGTGATTAACATGGGCTTGTAGAGCTATTGCATTTTATAAGCTTTATCTCAATTTTTAGCATGACAGATTATTTATTCGGTGTGGCATGTGGACTTGTGACTCGATGCGAACGTGAATAATGAACTTTTGCGTGCTCCAAATTCGATTTCTTCTTAGTAAGGTATTGTAATGGGCCCGGAATATATTTGGGCCTAGCCTTGAATTTTTTGGGCCTCAACATATATATAGATTTCTAGTGACTAGTGTTAATACTCTAGAGTCTATACTAAATATATAAATAAACCTAAGAAAAACAAGAACTCGACTAAGTCCTTTACACTGTGGTTGTATCAGAAAAATTAGGGATTTCTTGTTATAAGATAAAACATTCTTGTTTTGTGTTAATCTATACGAATATGGGAAATTTTTGTAATGAAAGAATTGAAAATTGTATAGAATTCTTAAATTACGGAATTTGAATCTCCATAGTTTAAATTTATGACAATTAATAATTTAAAGTGTTTGGATTTAATATATATATCAAATTTTGTAAATGTTTTTTGGCATAAATTAAACTTGGAAATCTCAATCCCCAAATTCCACGATTTTTTTGGCGAGTCATTTAATAACTTTTATAAATAATGCAGTATAAGTCCAATTCTTATGATAGAATTTGGGTGCAATCCACACACGTATTGTTAGTAATCCAAGTCCTCTGACTTTAATGCCACATAGGATTACATTCCTTTTCTAATTTTATGATGTAATCATATATTTTTTCTTTTTAAATTATTTTCATGTTCCAATTATGCCCTTATGATTTAAATCGGGAAAGACTGATTTATATCATAATAATTAGCTAATTAATACAACTATTGATTCTGATTGCAATTCATAAAGGGGTAAGAAATTAATTTTTTATGATTTGAATTTATAACCAAAACGAAAATATAGGAAACAAAAAAAATTTTATGCGGAGGAAAATAGATTGTTTATAGATCCATATATGTTCTTTTACTATTTTAATATTAAAATTTGTTTATAAAGTTATAAGATTTTTAGGAAGAGTGTTGCAATTTCCACTCACTTGTCTTATTTCCCCACCCACCTTATCTTCCCACCCACTATAAAAATTTGAAAAACCACATACCTATATTTACACCCTCACCATTATTCCTAAAATACTTTTCCATTCACTTAACACTTTGGCTTATTATCACAAAATATCTCTGACGTTTGCGAAACTATCAGATTGCATCCTTAAAGTTTTTTTGTATCACTCATGATCCCTAACGTTAATATAGGTGCTCTTAAATGGTCACTTTGTCCAAAAAACTGTTAAATCCAGGGATATAATCGTCAGATCAATTCAAAATTATAATATATATTTTATTTCTTTCCCTTCTCTCTTTCTTTTCTTCTTCTTCTTCTTTCTTTCTTTCTTTTCTTTTCTTCTTTCTTTCTCTCGCCAGATTCCTTATCTCTTCTCTCTCTGTCTTCAATACAGGAATATATGATCCGCCATTTCTTGAACCCCCAAGTTTGAACCAAAAGCTGCCAAATCTCTTCATCTTCACTTCTTTTGCATCTCCAAATACCACATTTGGAATATAGACTCTCATTTCATTTTCGGTCAATGGGAAGTCATAAGGGCATTTAACATTTGGGGCCATATCCTTTGCAGGGTGGTTGGCAAAATGAGCCAAAGCTAATGGGTTCCTCCCCTCTATAATGTTGCCCCTATTTCCCGGTTGCCTTTGATCCAAAGGCTTACTAAGGAGTTTCCAGAACCGGTCTAGACCTTTCTCGCCTCCCTGCATATTAGGCTTGATTTCTGGTCCAGTTAAACCATCCAAAAAATCACGGGTTTCACCCCATTGATCACAGTCCTGTCAACTATTACAAAAGAAAACAAATACAATATTACAGTGGGGGTTTTTTAGTTATCTTTTTTCTTCAGGCCACAGGGGAGAAATAATAGAAGGGATAGAGGGAGTGAATGGGTCTGTGTCTGGATTTTTTTGTTCTCTTTTTCTTCAGCTTTTTTCCAAAATAAAAATAAAAATTGAACAAAGGTAGAAGAAGAGGTCAATAGAAGCCGACGTCATGACTCTTTGCCCCAAACCAACCCCAGTACATTGTAGCCAAATCATTCTCATATAATGAAAAAAAAAAAAAAAAAAAAAGATAGAGGAGAGAGAGGGGGAAACGCCCAGTTTTCCAGTTGAGAGAAGAAGAAAAAAATCACCCATGACAAGAGGAAGAAGAAAAAAAGAGAGAGAGAGAGAGAGAGAGAAGAGTAGATATCTGCGGAGAGAAAGAAGAAGAAGAAGTAGAAAAGAAAAGAAAGAGAAGCAGAAGAATAGATATCTGCGAAGAGAAAGAAGGAAGAAAGAAAGAGGGAAGGAAAGGAAATAAATATATATATATATTATAATTTTGGATTAATTTGACGATTATATCCTTGAATTTAACAGTTTTTTTGATGGAGTGATTATTTAAGAGCATCCATATTAACGTTAGAGACCATGAGTAATACAAAAAAAAATTTAAGGGACGTTTTGTAATAATAAGCCTAACACTTTTTTTTTTTTTTTTTGTCTGAACCACAAGGTGATCTTGGATGGGCCTCCAACTATGGGTGGCACCTTTAAGCCTTAACCACAACCCAGACTAATCCCCGCTCACGCCGGGTCGGCCCGTAAGGGATAAAGTGTTGGCCAAAGTGGTGACTCCGTACAAGAGCAGAGATCGAACCCCTGACCTCTCTTAAGGAATGAGAATGCCGAACCACTCACACCAACCACCTTGATTAAGCCTAACACTTTTAACCTTAACTTAATACTATTGATTGAGTTCGAAAAAATTAAAAAAAGTTTCAGCCACCACCCACCGCACACTCCATCAAACCTTGACAAGAACCACCCATACCTTCCACCTCGGGCCAAGCCTCCCCTCCTCCGTCCTCCTCCTTATGTCTCCTTCACCATTATTTCAGTTGTATTAAACAACACCTTCAAACCCCAATCTAACATCCTTCTCCTCTCTCCATTTCAATCAACCCAAGAATAAACAAACCCACGAGAAATATTAGATCAATTGCCCCAGATCTGAGACGACACTTCGACTGTATTGCCTGCCAAAGTCGCTCATCCTAGCCTTCATCAATATCAGCAACTTCATGGCCCTTTTTTCGCTAATTTAGATTTATAAAAAAAAAAAAATAGAGAGGAGGGCAACTCATTTGGTTTAGATGACAATTGATGATGTGGATGCTGGTGAGGTGAGGAGGGGAGGTTGGTTTGGTTGTCACGGGGTTGGGTGGATAGTCCGAGGGTTGTTTGCTGGGCTCTTTTATTTATTTATTCTAATTTTCTGTTTTTATTTTTACTTTTATTTTCTTGACTTAACAGTGTTAATTTAGAGTTAAGTCCTTAAAAGTCATTTTACAATATGGTAAATTTGCAAAATTTTAAAAATAAGGTATGTGGGAAAATATGACAAGGGGGTAGGAATAACAACACTCTTTAGGAAATAGTTTCATTTTTAATCGTAATTTTCATGAAATAATTGAAACCCTCATTTTAGAAAATGAGAAAAATATTCATTAAGTCTATACCGCGACCCTCGATAAGGGTGTTGATATTCACAGAAGATATTTTCGTAATTCACCTCATTAAGAAAACATTTTTATCTAAAAACAAAAAAGATTGACAAAAACACTTCAGATCAGTGTTGGCGCCTGACAAGTCCCTCAGTTCCCATTAAGAATTGCAAATGAGAAACAGACAGCATTTAATCCCACAGAAAAAGAAATAGATATAATTTAATTTTTTGAATGTTAATCACAAAATAAATTGTACAAGTAATACTACAAATTGTTAAATTTTAGATTTCCGGGTTACATCATTGCGAGAGAGAGCCAAAAAATCAGCCTACTGTTAACTTAAACAACGATCCGTTCCATACAGCCTACAGGTTGCTCAAAAATAATGAACTGCACAAAACTATGGAATTTACAACATCACAGTTGTTCCTGCTTCTTCCTTTCAGACTATGTATTTCCAAACACACATCTCGGTTTCTTTCCAACTTAACTTTGCCCGTGCCGACATTGCGAAGGACATGTTGTCAGCTGCTTGCCTAGCACCACTAAAGAAGCCACCAATGGCGAGGTTGATCAGCAACTTTTCTCGTGCTCCAGGGGGCTACACTGATTCTTTCTACATTTGAGGAGCACCATCTGTGAAAATCAGGAGAAGAAGCAAGTTCTTGCAAGGCTTTGTTTGTCGTCTCTGTGGTGAACATTTCCCACTCTTCTTTTGAGAATTTTCTCCTTTCAGGTGTGGTGTGGAAGGTAGAAGCAAATAACCCCGAATCTGACAGTGGAGAAGGCGGAGAAGGTGGAGAATCAGGAATCTCCAATCTTCTGCTGTTCTTTCTGGGTGATTTCGACAATTTCCTGCAGGAACATTCCGTACATATCATGAATGGCCAAATAAAATCACAAAAATTCAAAGAAAATTAAGAAACATGCATGAATTATGAAACTGTAGATCATGTGATACAAGTTTGGAGAATTCAAAAGATCATTACAAGCATGTATAACATCCACAAGTTATATATTATCCTTTTGATTACTAGACAAATGAGAAATGAGTATCCATTTTTGTTATAACACCCACACTTGTACCTATTCGCTCTTTAAGCATTGTTGGCATCTGGAGACAACTCCTAAGTAAGTGTTTATGTAGATTGTCGATATTGACAAAGGAATAGTTTGGTGGTTACTTACATTGTAGATATTGACGAAGGAAATGATGGCAGATCATAGTAATGGAAGGCCATGACTAAGCTCCAGAATGGGAAAGACAGATACCTGTACACACGACGGAGGAATCTCCATCTAAAGATTTTCTTCAATATTACCGATACTAAGAATCCAAATACTGTAGCTTCCGCTGCCAGTAGGTAATCGGCAGAACTCTGAAAACAAAGGGATATAAAAAATCACTTTCTAGAAAATGAGACATTTACATGTTCACTGCTATTGAAATTTTGATAGACAATAATTGAAGTGTATGCTGATACAACATACCTGAAAAGTCATAAGAGCACCCAGAATTTGGATGGACCAATAAACAAACTGAGATGTCATTATATCAATTGATCCATCTTCTGTCAGAACCAGTTTGCGGACTACCCAGAAGCCCAACCATGCTCCAGCCAGAAAAACAAAAGCCAGAAGAAATATAGCCAACTGCAAAACATTTAAAACATTTCCAAAGTATTACCCCAACAGTTACTGCATAATCCTTAGTGTTTGGGTCGCAACAAAAATAAAATAAGGTGCAGCAAGACCTCTTAAATAATTCATATGATACAAAGGTCAACTCCAGGGTATCATGTGAATGAAGAATGTAAAGTCTATTCATAAAGTAATTCACCCAAAGAAAAAGATATGCGAGTCCCACATACAAAACATATAACCTGAATATAATAAAAGCAACGAGAACAATAACTAGCATCAATGACCCACATAAAGAATAATGGTGTGACTTCAGGCGTATCTTGAGAATCAATAACCTTTTTTTTCTGATCCATCAACCATTACACACCCCAAGTGACTAAAACCTCAGATGCAAGATGAAAACCATAATATAACAAAAGCAAGAACAAGAATAACTAACATCAGATGACCCATGTAAAAAACGACAGCGTGCTTCTAAGCCTCTGAGGTATCATGCCATTCAAAAACTTGAATTTTGATTTTGGCATCAATTAGTACACACCTGAATAAAACTAAAATCCAAGATGGTAAGAGTAATGGAGTAGTGCAGAATTATAAGCACATCTTACCTGAAAGAGAATACAGAGTACATCAAAACCAAAAAGCTATCAAAGAGTTCATATTTTATTAGAGAGAGACATTTAACAATTCATACTTTATTGGGAAACGAGGTTTACCGGTTCATATCTTATTAGAGCATATGCAACTATATGCCGAAGTCCACGCAGATATGAGAGCATTTGTTTCCCGTAATAGATGGCTGTTTATCGATTATTCCAGGCAGATCACTTAAAATTACCTTCTTTTTTCAATAAAGCAACTTGAAACTACCTACAATAACTTAATTTTAAATAAAAACAAACTCTAAGGCCAGCTTCGTTGGGTAATCAACAGAAGTTTCCATAGTGCCCTCGATTGTTATGGTTGTTTATACTTGCAACAAAAAAACAATAATTAATCACTATATTCGACTGAGTAAACCAGCTAACTCAACAATTCCAGAAGATGAAAATAAAGAAATGACCAATGCGGTAGCTTCCTACAAGTAGCAAAACAGAAATCACAAAGCATTTCAAATATAATAAAGGTTTTCAGAAAAACATGACCAAGATATGGAATCGAATAATCTGGATGGAAAATTACAAAGGCATTTTGCTTTATGGTGGACATACCAGGGCAACTATCAGAATAATTCAAGATCACTTACAGGATTATACAGGTCTTCACTAACTCCAATCTCGGTGAGTATTGAACGCAATAACCCAGGTATGTAGCGGAGGAGAAAAGATCCCAAACCAACCTGATAAATTGTAAGAATTACATGGATCATAATCATGTAAATGAAAAACAGTGAAAGGTAAATAATTGAGCTTCAAATTTGATACATACCAAAGACGAGTATACAAAAATTGCAAGAGAGTTCTTCCGACCAGTTGGGAGAAGCTTCATCCCCTGTAAACAACCAGAAAAAAATAAAATGTCTGCTAATCAGTTATATCTTCTTGGGCGACTCTACGGACATCCTTGGACATATAGCAATCTTATCAAGGATGCGGATTACATAGGTAGCTTTAAAATGGTACATAAAGTAAACATGACATGATTAGTACTGGAAAAGAAGATTGCATTACCTGAAAAAGTACAATCAATATGACAAGGACCACCCCTATTGCCATTCCACTGCTGTAATAAAATACTAATGATTTGCTCAGGAGGGACGCCAAGCTCATAATGATTATGCCCAATATCAAAAATATTAGGCGATACCTAAAAAATTCTGCAAAATATAACATTAGTGAAATGATCACTAAATGTAAGGATTAGAGTAAGAGGTAAAGTTACATGTATATTAGACTAAGAAGAGTTACCTTCTTCAATGGACACCTCAAAGCTCTCTAACGATGAACCAGCTGTCCGTATATCTAAGAGCTTGTGCTCAAAGGGTGACATGGACCCAGACCAGGAGCCCTTGGCAACCTTCTCCCACTGGCTGTGAGGGAACATCCCTATCCCCAGAGATGTATTTCTGCAACAAAATATTTAAAATATATATTAAAACTAAATCTTTATTCCAAGCTGGGGATTACATTACGAGAAACAAAATTAATCAGTTGATAGCTGATGCATTCTGGTCAGAATATGAAAATAGAAATTCAAAATACATTTGTAATGAAATAAAATAAGGCACTTGTAAACTTTCACTATAATTTTAACAATGCCATGACTGGAAACTGTTATACACTATAAAGCACACAAGAAACTCTAGCAAGCATATGCACTTCACAATCATAAATCTAACAGTATGATAAAATGTTTCATTATAACAAAACAAAATTCAGAAACGTTGACATTATCATATCCATTCAGTTAAATAAGTCCTGCATGCACAATGTGTGACAGGCAATTAGTATTAACAACTTATAAGGCCCACAATATTGATGACTCACCTGTGGAGACAAACCTCAATGGCCGGTATGCGAATGCTTGAATTTGTTGCTGATATCTTCAGCTTCGCAGTGTTGGCAAACTTTCCAAGATATTTAAGCCTTGACAATCCACGGATATGAACTCTTTCACACAACACTAAAGTGCCAGGCTTGGAACCAGGAGCATTTTTTACTGGCATGCCATGAGATAATTGTAACCTAGCAGACTCGGCAGCAACTGCAAACGAAAAACATAAGAAAGGGGTACGAGTACCCAATGTGTAAAAATTCTCAGTCACCATGAAATAGTTCATTGACATCTGCCTAAAGGAACTAATCTCCGTAAGATGCCCAGCAAATCTGTTAAGAGCCCATGGGTAGAACTTGCCCCTAAAAATTGGCTTGTAAAGGAAGGGTGCCCAAGAGCTCTTAACCCACCCTAGGACAGGTTATTTTCCCAATGTGGGATCTTGAGTCCTACCAAAAGCTTTCATCTAGGAGGCACATTTTGGTTCCGAAAAGAAAATCCCACTTTAATACATTCGACACCTATAATGTAGCAGTGGTATCAGAAAGAATAAACTGATCTAATCAAGCATCACACACACACACACACACACACACAAGATCCCATGTAAGTAGTAAGCAATACAAAGATACTTAGTATCTTAAACCAAAATATATAGTAATATGTAAGAAAACCCAAAAATTTATGTTAAGAAAATCAGAAAATACTTCTGTTGCCACAAGGAAAATGCAACACCAAACCAAAATATGAAATTTCCAATGGTCTTGATTCTTAAGAAAAATTAAGTAACCAAATAAACAAGTCTCCTCCCATTTTACATGGAAAACCTAATTTTGAGTTTTCGAATTCTTGGCAAATTCGTAGCAAAAGATTCAAATTCAACTTTCTTCTTTTTCCTCAGTATGCTCAGCAACCCAACAAGACAAACATTATAAACAAAACATTAATTTCAGGGTTTCAAATTTCTGTTTATAGTAATAAAAGCCCTGGATTTTATAACTTCATAGTGTGGATAAGCGCAATAAAATGTGAAGATTAATGGAAAAGAAAGTACCTAAAGAAAGCTCACTGGATGGTTCCACAGAGGACGAAAACGGGAGTGAGAAGAACAGGAGCCAGAGAATGCAGGCGAAGATCCGACCCGGTTCAGCAGAAGCCATGGTTTCTTGGTTGTTCCGAGTGACAGAGAAGAAGGGAGAGGGGAAAAGGCGCGCGTTGAAATTACGTTGGCAAGAAGGGATTTTGCTATTTTGAAACGGATAGAATCTTTTCTTTTATATTGGCCCAACCGACGCTAGTGAGCCGTGGCTGAGACGTGTTTGATATTAGGAGGCTGGGCTTTGTTAAAAAATAAATATGTCTTTAAGGGCCCGATTTAACAATTGGAATTTGGATTAAATCCCGCTTGAAGCCCAGGCTGAAGTGAATGGAATGTGTGGAAATGTGTTAAGCCTAGAATGATAGTTCCTTCCTTCCGGCCAAATTATAAATAAATAAATAACAGTGCATTTAGATGAGGGAAATAAATTTGGGATTCTGATGATAGTTAGAATTTCTAAATTGACACGAACCAATTCCCATGTTTGAATAAAAGAATGATTGTTTTGGCATTTACTACTACCCAAAGTCTAAAATATCGATGATCCAAAAACACCGAAAATTTGATGGAAATATTGGGAAGCTATCGATATTGGTAAAAATTGAATAAAAACCACTGAAATTGTAAGAAAAACTTGAAATTTTTTATTGAAACTTTGGAGGATGTTTATTTAGTCAATTATCTATTAGTTTATCACAAAAAATGGGAAAGAAATGCATTGCATGATGGGTTTAACTGATTTAAGTTAATTATATAGCAAGCTGACAAACACTATGAATGTATAAAATATGTAGTAATTAATTAAGGAAGATTAAACACGTCATAATCATTTATTTATAATGATTTACTACAATATTTTACACTTAATACATTGCATTGTCAGATACATGAGTGACTTAGTAACACATAGAGTTACTATGAGGTTCAAAATTTTCACTATCTTCATCATCTATATGCATAGAGTAAGAATACTTTGTGAAAATATGGTGAGTAGTTGAAAAGTAAAGGTCACATACTCATCTTGATAATTATACAATATGTGTTTGGACATGTCCTAAAATATCCTAGTTTCGAAAAAAACGATAATATCAGCGATATTTCTATGATATTATCGATATTTTAGTCCATGCTACCACCAACCAAGTAACCGAAAGAAGAAAATTTGCAATTATAAAGAACAAAGTTTCTACAAAGTTTTTTCTTTTATACAAGAAACATTGGGGAATGAACTATTCGAAGACAATACTTCAAATGCAAACATGACTCTTAACTGCTTGATCTACAAACACTTTACAACTTTTAATTGAGTTTTAAAGAACAAAGATGTAATTTAAGATGGGCGTGCATCAACAAAAGTTGACAAGGAGAATACAGCTTAAAAGAGGGTTTTCATTAAGGATGGGCTTGCATCAACAACAGTTGACAAGGATAATTGAATCATTGAATTCAATCAAAGAAACATGAGCTTGCTAATTGTATACCTTTTTGCAAAGAGGAAGTTAGTGGACGGAGCACTAGGAAAAAAAAAAAAAACCTATTGGCAGTTCTTTGTTTTGTAGTGCACTGTAAAAAGGCACATTCGACTCTTTTGACCACTTGAACGGCTCACACAAAAATTCAATCTTTATATCTATAAGTCTATGACGTCTTGTCACCATGGAACAGTTGCACTATAGAGCCATAAATCACACAGAAAATAATTAAGACCGTCCAAGAAAGCACGCAAATGACTTCATGCATTAGTGGGAAATGCTGGTAGGAGACTGTGGCTGTGGCTGCGATTATTGAACCCAATACATCACCTAATAATGCAAAATTAAAGCTCTTCTGCATCTGGCCATTAGCCTTTGCAGTAAATGCCAATGCAAGTCTTTGAAGCAAGTCTTTCAAAAACTTGCTTATTAAACACACTTTCTTTTAAAACTGCAGCACCCCATCCAATCCATTTAATTCATCAATTAATCAGTTTGTAAGATCAGGACCAGTGCTACTACTGCAGCAATTTCAACTATCTAGCGTGTTAATATTCTCTTACTAGACTTACGTCGTTTGGCGGACCTACCTACGATGGTGAAAAACCGAAGTTGATTAACCTAACAAAATGGAAATTAAATGCATGATTTGCAGCTAATTCCAATTAAAGAAAAGGGTTAATCTAATCCGCAAGAGTTGTATACGTGTCCAAGTTGAACGAGTTACATACATGACATCAAACTCTGGAACCCTATCGGACTACAGCTAGCAAAGGCCTATTGTCCAAAAAAGCAAAAGAGAATATGAAGGTACTGGAATGAGCTGCTGCTGCTCTGATGGTTTTTCGAATTTATTGGTGGGAGAGAGATTGACATGTAGAGAAATCAAGGGCTCTGATGAGATCATGATTCATGATCGTACATGTGGTGCATATATATATTTCAAGTTCCGATCTCTGCAATGCTTTGCAAGGCTGGTCTCCATTGCCCCCCAACACCAACACCTCCACCTCCATGATTCCTTCCCACATTTCTGTAGCTGCTGCTGCCACCATTGCTTCTCACACGCTCCATCTGCAAAAAATAATAATTGAAAATGATAAATAAAGGAGATATTTGAGCATGTGCAATAGTTTGACGTAATCCTCACATTATATCTATTTGATAGCAAAGTTCAATAAAATTAAGTAAAAAAATTTCTCAACGTATTAAACCAGATGTAGATAAAATAAGGGAGCTGATTTTTCCACTCATCTTTTATCTATTTACACTCTTTTTGTTAGAAATTGTATGTTCTCACTCCTCATTTGTCTACTAACACTCCCTTTTTTATTATAGTAAAAACTATTTTTTAAAATGAGAGTGTAAGTGAGTAAAAAGGGGGTGGGAAAATCATAATACTAAAATAAATTTAAAAAACATTAGATGTGTATGTCCTTGTTAATGACAACTTTCTGTTTCATTAATATAATGTTAAGCAAGTTTTGAAGGTCACCCAACCCAACTAAAGCTGTTTACCTAGAAGTCCGTCTAACTCAAATATTAAACACTGTCTTCTAAGAAAAGCATAATTTGGTCATGTTGTTAGGAGTTGATAACTACCTCAATCAGTGCCAATATTGGTAAAAAGGTAAGTGAATTCTCAGCCGCATCAAAAAATATTCAAATGTATGAATAATCAAGTGGAAATTTCGCAAATCAAAAAGTGCTGTTGTTCATGACAAAGGCCATGCCAATAATTGTACGTGTCCTTAGAAACCAACCCTAAAACAAAAGAAGAAAAAGAACTTTTACAAACTGAAAACATGCGTAGCTTGATTTTTTTTTTTTTCTGGCCCACATGTTATGCACTTTAAATTCATTGCATGGTTAGTGGCATCGTACATGGTGGCCACCATTCCTCATCGTCAAACATGGCAACATAAAATTCCTAATGGCTAATTCCGTTACGATGCACGTTTGTATTATTTTTATATTTTTAAAGTGTTATACATATATATACCTGTTGCAAACCAGATTCTTATATTTCTATCCGGATAAAGTTTCTGACAAAAATAAAACGTGTTACCAAAAAAACCTACATGCCTTGAGATCCGTGGGATTAAAGTAAGATCTGATTCTTCGAATTACAGACGATAATTTACTTAATTCACCGGTCAGAAACTTCAGAAAACTCAACATCTCTGACCTTCTGTAAAACCCTTCGGATCGAAAAGATGCTTTGATGAGTTGAAATGACAAATAAAAAGAGATGCCCTATAAACCAACCACAAGCATAGGGTCTACAATATGCCCTATAGACCAATCACAAACAAAGTCCTACAAAATGCTTGATATCCGAGCTTCATATTATATGCGTTTATGACATCAAATTTTGAATCACCAAAACTTCCCAAATGAGTATTACGAGCTCATATGATTCAACAATAATTATAGGGTCTCCAAAAGTGTAAATTTTTTACAGAGGTAGGTTGGATTTGTTAGTCAGAGCAATGAGTGCGCCCTTTATACTTAAATTTTAGTTTCGCTTTCATAAATTAGATTATTTTAAACTATCACTCATATTAAACAAAAAATTGTAAAGTTTTGCATGGTTACCTTGATGGAGTTGTGGTTCTCGGACTTCAAATTTGGATTCGGATTCGGACCACCCAAGTCTTTCATCCTCATTTCCAGGCCAGGCCCGCCTGTATCCTTCAGCAATTTCCCCAGCTTCACAGATTTTTTAGCAGCAAACTCCTTCAACACATCTGTATACATATAACAAAAGAGAGAAATTTCTTTTTAAAAACATTTCGTCCTAAACAAAGCTAAAGGCAAATAAAAAGCGTGGCGATAAACATTGACCTTCGAAACTGATGAGGCGATAAACCTGTCCAATAAGCAGAGTGTCGTCTGGTCTGAGAAGCTTGAGCTGCTTCACAGGGGATCCATTCTCAGACTTCATGGTGCGAGAGGCGATGAGAAGAGCCACGTAGTGACCTGGGTTGGAAGTCATGACCTCATGGGCGCTCACAGACCAGTAAATTCTCTCGACCTTGTTGCTTCCCGGGTGCTGAATCAGCACCGTCGCCGCCTCCGCCGCTTGGCAATTACCCATCTCGAATGTGATCTCAAGACTCCAAATTTATAAGAACCCTTCTGTTGATTTGCGCTGTTTTTTGTGGGGTTGCTCTGTTTTTGGGTGTTTAAGGTGCAAAATGGAACTTTAATGCCGATGGGTTTGCTTTGCTCTATGGAGCTCTAAATATGAATAGAGGGGTATGGTGACAGAAGGTGACGTGGAGGCTGAGGTTTTGGGGGTCCCCTATTATTAGGGAAGGCCTTTTACTCTGCACACCCAGTTAATGGTCTCTGACCCTTTCACGTTCACCAACGCACGTCAAGAATCAAAGGGATGTGACAAACTGACAAACGCAAAGACCTCGATCGCCCAATCCATTACCAAGAAACCCAAGAAAAAAATATTAAAAATAAAAATAAATAAATAGGATTATGGAAGCTGAAAATTTCAGAGCCAAGAGCTGGGTGTGCAGAGGAAATTAGAAGAAGAAGGGTGCTGCTGGGTGCTTATAGGGTGCTGCTGGGTGTTTATAATATAGTGTAGATTCTATGTCAACGTTGAGATAGTGGTGGTGATGAAGAGGATGCGTATTCAAGATGGTGAAGAAAATGAAAGGCATATTATGGTTGAACACCAAACTGCAGAAGAAAAAAGAAAAGCAAATATTATGGCAGCAGACGTGTTCGATCTGCAAAACCACCTGGGTTGGCTCTACAGAGGTGTGGGGACTCTGGGGGTAGGGGACCCCACTGGATCTTAAAGCTCAGGTTCAATGATCACAGTGATCGATCTGATCAAAATTTAAGGCTTTGCTTCTGATTTACTTGCACATATAAAAAATTTCACAATGTACATGTTTCATTTATGTTGTTTGTATTACTAATTCATCTGTTATAATATACATAAACAGTATAATTCAAATATTTTAAACTGTCTTAATATATAAATTGAAGTGTTATAATACGATATGACTGATAACAACAAAAATGTGGACAATAATTTTTTGGAAAAATAATTTTGACTATTAACTGGATTTTGAGATTGACACTGACACTTATAAAAAGATGGGAAGATTCTACCTATGAGTCTACGATTAACATTTCTGTCTCTTGCGAATAATGCTATTTACTTTGCCTCTTTCGTTTTTCCATTTGTATATTCTAAGTATTTGTCTAAATCCTTTGTATCTCAAAGGAAAAATTGCTTTTACCTTATTTCTTTCACCACTTGTGAATCGTCACCCATTTTTACCAAATTTAAACTTCCAATAAATAGGCAAGGGATTTGTAGCCTAATTAATTAAGAGTATTTATTTCAGCACAAGCTATATTTAAGCTATACATTAAATATAACTTGTATTTAATATATATATATTTTCCAGTAAATGGTAAGCTTATCTTTCAAAATACAACTAGATCACAGTATAGGACAAGATCATATGCATGGGGAAATAACTTTATCAAATTCTCAAGAAACGTCAAAAAGATAATATTGCCAATATTGACTTTAAAAAGGCAATATTGCCAATACAATGCATGATATATTATCTATCAACAAAAGAAAAATAAAAAAACTAGTTTATAGTATTGAAAATTGGTAACCAAATTATAGTTTGCACGTTGTATATAAGGGATGACAGAATTAATGTTTGCACGTTGTTCCAACTAATTTATTATTCAATATTCATTTGGTTATTCTGTTTTTTATTATGTAACTGATTGTAAGATCTAATTGGACCAAATTAGGGGTGTCAGTGAGATTGTAACTAATTTTATGGGCCTAACCTTTCTTCCCAAACATGTCAATGCCCTTACCAAACACTAGAAGTTAGGCTAATTCTTAATAAAAGCTTTTCTTTTTTGTCAAACGTGTTTTGAGGGGTGTAAGACCAACCTCCCTCCCTAATGAGGTTTCGCCAAACTGCTCGTCCCACCAAAATTGCACCACCTTCCTTCCACCACCAAGCACAATCACCATCCATTTTTTAACTCCTTAGGAAGGGATATGGAAAACATATCAAAAAGAAAAAATTTCTTGATAGGGCATCTTCAACGCATATGTCAAATACAAGATGTTAACTTGTTTATGGTTTGCGTAACAATTTGAAAGTTTATATAAAATTTAACTCTATTCGAAATGTCAAATATCATATTATTTTATTATATTTTAAAAATAAATAAGTTTCACATATATCCTTTTGGGACCAACTAGGGCTAAGTTTCACATATATCCTTTTGGTTCTTTGTTTTTTCTTCATAAAGCTACATGGGCTACATCCCATGGTAGCCTTGTATGTAGTTTCGCCCTTGCTTGTGGTTTTTATGTTGGAACTTTTTTGGCCGCCCGGCTATATTCCATAAATAGAAATTTTATCAGTCAAGCCAAACGGCTATACCACAAAATAGATATTTTATTCGTAAAGCCGAACGGCTATACTCCATAAGTATAATATTTAAGCAGTATAGCCGGCCGGCTATACTCTTTAAACAGAATATAAAATTAGTTTCTTTACTTCTTTTTTTGGCAAAATTCTTTAATTTAATATATGTAATAAAGTAATATCTTAGTATTTTTTAATTCCTTTAATTATTAATTATGTTTTAATTATTGGTTCATTAGAGAATATTAAATATTTTACTGATTTAATAAATTACTTAATAAATACTAATTAATTATTATATACAAAATTAGTTTGAGCAAATTCAAGTCTCGAACCAAAAACCCTAGCTTCCGAACTTGTTCTCTCAAGCCTCGAACCCTATCCATCATCCTACTATATTTTAATTATTATTTACTTAATGAATAATTAGTATTAAAAAAAAATTAAAAATTTTAATTACTATTTATCAAGTAATATAAATTATGAAGTTGATTAAAATATTTAATACTAATTATTCATTAAAGAAATAATAATTCAAATATAATTACTAAGGAAAATGATTAAATAAGGCTAAGATATTAGTTAATTACTAATGAAAGTACAACCGCCTAGCTATACTCCAATATAGATAATTTTTATGGTATCGCAGACCGGCTATACTCTAAATAAACATTTTAAAAGTGACGCCGCTCGGCTATACTGAATAAATAGAAATTTTATTAGTCCAGCCACACGGATATACTCCAAAATAGATATTTCATTAGTAAAGCAGCACGACTATACTCTATAGTAGAATATTTAAGCAATATAATCGCCCCGCTATACTCGTTAAAAAGAATATAAAATTAATTGATTTACTATTTTTCGGCAAACTTCTTTAATTTAATATATGTAATTAAGTAATATCTTAGTCTTTTTTCATTCCTTTAAGTAGTAATTATGTTTTAATTATTGTTTATATAGAGAATATTTAATTTTTTTTACTGATTTAACAAATTACTTAATAAATATGAATTGATTATTTTATACACTGTTAGTTTGAGCAAATCCAAGTCTCGAACCAAAAATCCTAGCTTCCGAACTTGTTCTAAAACCTTTCTCAAGCCTCGAACCCTCCATTATCCTACTATGTTTTAATTATTCTTTACTTAGCGAATAATTTGTATTAAAATAATTGTTAATTAAAAAATTAATTACTATTTATCAAGTAATATAATTTATGAAGTTAATTAAAATGTTATTAATTATTCACTAAAGAAATAATTAATAATGAAAGTGATTAAATAAGGCTAAGATATTAGTTAATTACTAATGAAAGTACAGTCACGCTGTGGTATAGCGCGCGCTATACCCGTTAAATAAACATTTTAACGGTTAAGCCGCGCAGCTATACCCCAAAATATATATTTTATTAGTAAAGCCATACGGCTATACTGTATAAGTAGAATATTTAAGCCGTATAGCCGCCCGGCTATACGCTTTAAACAGAATATAAAATTAGTTTCTTTACTTGTTTTTTTGGGCAAACTTCTTTAATTAATGTATGTAATTAAGTAATAACTTAGTCTTTTTTAATTCTTTTCATTAGTATGTTTTAATTATTGTTTCTATAGAGAATATTTAAATATTTTACTGATTTAATAAATTAATTAATAAATATGAATTAATTATTTTATTCACAATTAGTTTGAGCAAATCCAAGTCTTGAACCAAAAACCCTAGCTTTCCGAACTTGTTTCAAAACCTTTCTCAAGCTTCGTACCCTATATACAAGCCAACTATCTTTTAATTATTATTTACTTAATGAAGAATTAGTATTAAAATAATTTATTTAAAATATATATATATATAAATAATAATTACTATTTATCAAGTAATATAATTTATGAAGTTAATTAAAATTTTTAAAACTAATTATTCACTAAATAAATAATAAATAAAATATAATTACTGATTAAAGTGATTAAATAAGGTTAAGATACTAATGAAAGTACAGCCCACTCCAATATAAATAATTTTTACAGTATAGCCGAGCTGCGATATGCTTTAAATAAACATTTTAAAAGTAAAGCCTCCGGGCTATACTCCATAAATAGAAATTTTATCCGTCAAGCCGCATGGCGATACTCTAAAATAGATATTTTATTAGTAAAGCCTCACGGCTGTACGCTATAAGTAGAATGTTTTTGCAGTATGGCCGCGCGGCTATACTATTTAAACATACTATAAAATGAATTTCTTTACTTTTTTTTTTGGCAAACTTCTTTAATTTAATATATGTAATAAAGTAATATCTTAGTATTTTTTAATTTCTTTAATTAGTAGTTATGTTTTAATTATTGATTCATTAGAGAATATTTAAATATTTTCCTGATTTAATAAATTACTTAATAAATAGTAATTAATTATTATATACAAAATTAGTTTGAGCAAATCCAAGGCTTGAGCCAAGAACCCTAGCTTCCGAACTTGTTCCAAAACCTTTCTCAAGCCTTGAACCCTCCATAATCCCACTATGTTTAATTATTCTTTACTTGGCGAATAATTTGTATTAAAATAATTGATTTACAAAAATTGAAAACAAAATTAATTACTATTTATCAAGTAATATAATATATGAAGTTAATTAAATATTTAAAACTAATTATTCACTAAAGAACTAATAATTAATATATAATTACTAATGAAAGTGATTTATTTGCAACATGTGGTTAAGAGAGTTTAGAGTTGTTGTTGGTAGCCACCATTTGGTTCAAGAGAGAAAGCTCTCTCCTCTGTTTGGGTGGAGATCATTATTTGAGAGAATCACACTAGTTGTTGATTCCATCTGGTTGTGAGTGATTATTTGCAATGTTCAATCAGGCCAAAAAAAAGGGTGAGCTTGTTCAGAAGCCTTAGTAATCAGAGAAACACAGGATAAAGAGTCACATTCAACATCAAGGAACCTAGTTCCCTTTGCCCACGCCATTTGCAACTCTAAAAAGACTCCACAACTCAGCCTCCGCAATATTCCCAGTTCCAATATAAGCAGAGAAACCACAAATCCAAGCACCATAGAGTCCCTTAACAAGCCGTCAGATGATCTTCCCAGCTGAATTTGATCCCGCATCAAAAGCCCAGTATTTAGAGGACCGCAACTGAGAATTTCCCTCATGGCGCTAGCCTTATATAGACAGCCCAAGAAGAGGGTCCACTTAGAAATCCTTCTTGACCTAGCAGATTGACTAGATGGGCTTTGTTCAAATTTAATGGGTTGCAGGGCCGCCATCCAAGTTCAACAATGGGCTGGGTCCGGCTTCCTAAAATATCCCTTGGTTTTTACATTCTCTTAATCTCTATCTTCAAGTTTTGTTTTGTTTTTGTTTTTCATTCTTTATAAGGTAATCTTTGTTTCCTTGTTTTAGTAGATGGGGATAAGAAGAAGATCCTATTCTCAAGCTTGGAAATTCCACTTGAAAATGACATAGCATTGCTTATGGTTATCTGAAATTGTATGCCCAAAGAAATGAGGAAGTTTTCCGCCTTCCCTTGCTATTCCTTAGATTTTAATTTTATGATGACAACATAGGTGATGTTTCGTTCCAAGGAATGGAATACTAAAGGCACCAAATTTTGAATCTTTAACTCAAAATTTAGAATTATGGATTATGGACATAAGATCTCAATCCCAAACGCAAGCGTGGTCAAATTTTTAGTTATTTTTCACATATTTTAAGGATTTTAGCCTTCTTTTTATTTTATTTTAAAGATTTAGAAATACAGTCAAGACCGCCTTAAAACTCCTCAAGGAGTGCTCACCTCACATATAGCGATGAAAACTCTAAAAGTCGAAAAAAGTGGCGAAAAGTCTTTAATATGTCCAAGATTTTGCTAGTTTTCTATTTATTTATTTATTTTTCATTTTTAGATTAGTAATTTTTAAATTATTTTTTGCCTTTAATTTAAGAATTTATATCAATTTGTCCGTAGTGTATAATGTCGACACATGACAATGTCTGTTTGTTTTGTCCATTTAATAAATTTCCTGTGTGGTTGGTATTGAAAAATCCTTTTTTTTCTTTTTTTCCAATGCCATAAAATATCCAAGGCTGCCGTGATCTAACTAAGCACTTGAAAAAATATATTTCATTATTCACAAGACAAGTCATTTTCCTCCAAACGTGCCAAACTTATATAAATCTCTCTGCCCGATCGCGGAATGTCCATAGGCATCTCCGCATCTCCCCTCAAACGAATCTCCTCTCTCAATTTCCAAGCTATTTTAGCAACCGACGTCCAGTTTTCTCTTGTGGGTTTTTATCGATCCCCAAGAAACCCAGTCATTGACAAAATTCCTTGGCTTCTCATAATCCAAACACTCATTTTTGGAATTTATTCCTAGCGACAATTGTTTCATTTCTGATTTTCACCGCTCGAATATACTATATAAAAAAGGCAAACACTGAAAACCCATCTGAGCCAGAAGAATCTTCTTCTGGGGCTGCTTTGATTTTTCTCAGCTGGTGGTTCTTCAATTTGCAGGTACGTTTTCTCATCTGGGTTTTTCTCGTTCAGCTTTGCTTTCCCACAATTATGCAAATGATTGTTATTAGATTGTTGGTGTTGTATGCCGCTTGTTTCCAAGAAAATGCAGCAAAAGAAAAAGGAAAATAAATTTAGAATAAATTCTTTTTGTTGGGTTTTATGTTCTATCTGCAATTCAAAAAGGGGAAATTTGATGCAATATTGGATATTTTGTCTTCCATGCAATGAAAGATCAATGCTTTAGAATCTGGGTTTATTTCTTGGTATCTTATAAATTTCATTTTTTTGGGGTCAACTTAGGCAACCAAAAAGAGCATTTTTCTTTTTGTTAAGTGTAACGTTGTGTGCTTGTGGTTGAACAGAAAATGGGCAGTGAGATCCACAATTTTGAAGATTCAAAACTGTCATCTGAAGCAATGGAGGACCATCAGGCTTGTTCACCGAAGGAAGGTAAAGGAAAGCGGCTGTGGAAGAAGGTGAAGTATCAGCTGGTTGAGTACCACACTTTACCCAACTACTTAAGGGACAACGAGTACATTTTGGGCCATTACCGGTCCGAATGGCCGTTGAAGCAGGTCTTGCTTAGTATGTTTACTATCCACAATGAGACGCTAAATGTTTGGACGTAAGGCTCTATCCTGTATATAAATGGGTTTTATATGATTCTTTTGTCTGTACCTATAATTTGTTTAATAGGTCTGTCGTCTTCAGATAACAGCTATTAATTTGGTTCTTAATTCAAATAGTTTCTATATTTTACCCCTTGAAGTTTATAATATTTAATGGGAAGTTACATTTGTGAATTATAATGAGAAAGTAAAAACTGTTTAAAATATTGTTATTTCTTCTCAAGTTTGTTAAAGTGGATTAGACTGTATGGCATTTTAGTTCGAAAACAAATTAGCTGAAAATGTCTTCCATATTTCTTTGTCAAACCTACGGCGTTTCACTAATGTAGAAGTATGTCTCCTTGTCTTTTTTTCCAGAGGTCTCCTGTTAGTTGTCTTTAACTTTTATGCACATAACGTTTTGGTAACTGAAATGTAGGAATTCAAATGGCATAAACTTCAACACTTGACAATCGCATTTCTCTAACAAATTATTACTTTCACAGGCATTTGATCGGGTTCTTCCTTTTTCTCTCCCTGACCATATACACTGCAATTAAGCTTCCAGAGGTCGTTGATCTTCATGCTCTACAGCATTTTCCTGATGTGCTGAAAAAAGCTGATTTGCACAAATTACATGAAGAATTCATGACATGCCTCCCTTCCTTACCCAACATGCCTGATCTGAACAGACTTAGAGAAGAGTTGAAGACTTCATTACCTTCAATGGATCTGCTGCCGTCACTCTCTGGTTGGCATGTCATGGAACTTCTGAATAATTGTTTGCCTCAACGATTCTCCCATGGCAACCAAACTGATGTTTGTGTTCTGGTACTCTTTAGCCCTAGAACGAATGATGTTAACTTATCATAAGATTGCTGATATTATGTGTTATATTTTTAATTATCTTTTAGGCTTTTAGAGTTTTCCATCATGTTCTCTAAGCTGAACCTGTTTGTATGGGAATTTCTTGCATTTAGTGGTCTCTAATGTCTGATGTCAAGGAATCCTCAAAGTAAAGAAAACTTAGAAAACAAGTTTAAAACGCAGAAATCATTTATTGATCCAAAATTGCAGGATTTGAAGACTGAATTAAATCATTTACTCTTCCATCTTTTTTGTTTGTAAACCCTAATGGGTTTGACAAAGATGTCCTCATCAATGTCACTCTCTGCTGAAATGACATTTTTTTCTCTTGATTTTCTTAATTATCAACAGGGTCATCTCTTTTCTCTTTTGGGTTCTGCAAACAATTGATCTACTGTTGTTATAGTTGTCATATGTGTATAATATAACCCATGTGATAGTGCCCCTGGAATTACTTTTGAAGTCGAATTACCTCTTCATGGTTTTCTGTCAAATAGCTTATGCTAAATAGGGTCTTGCATCCTTTAATGAACATTTAACTGTTACTTTCTTCTCCAACCCAATAGGAGCAACAAATGGTTTATTTATAGTTGAAATAATTTTATATTTTGGCTACACAAATTATCGTATAATTGTCCATGTAAGATTACATGCAGGAAAATTGAGCATACTCTGCATTGATAGTTGCGTCCTATTTCCTAAATGGCTGACATCTAGTGCTGGATGCATTCTTAATGTTGAGCAGTTTACAATTTTCTTATGCGACTAATGGTACTACAGTACTAGTTGCAATGAATCAATAGCCCCTTGAAGAAATGTATTAAATTGAACACAGACGCACAAACACACACAATCTTATTGTGTGAGTTCACTTTCCATTGTCAATGTTAATGTTTATTGGGAGATGTATCCAGCTAATAGCTTTCTTTTTATTTGTTGTTCTGAATATTGCAGAGTAGCATGAAGGAGGATTTAGTGAACATAGTAGCACCACTTATGATTAGGCCAATCACACGATGGCCATTCTTTGCTTTCTTGGGAGGAGCCATGTTTTGCTTGTTGTCCAGCAGTGCATGCCATCTTCTCTCTTGCCATTCTGAGCGAATGTCATATATCATGCTCAGACTGGACTATGCTGGAATTGCAGCCCTTATATCTACCTCATTCTACCCCCTTGTCTACTACTCCTTCATGTGTAACCCTTTCTTCTGCAACCTCTACATGGGATTTATAACCCTCTTGGGAATTGCTACAGTATTGGTTTCCCTCATACCAGTCTTTCAGAATCCTGAATATCGTATTGTTCGTGTATCTCTTTTTTTAAGCATGGGCATGTCTGGGATTTTACCTGTTATGCACAAGCTTGTCTTGTTTTCTGATCAACCTGAGGCACTCCACACAACCGGGTATGAGATTCTAATGGGGGCTCTCTATGGGGTTGGAGCCTTGGTTTATGCCACAAGGGTTCCGGAACGATGGATGCCTGGGAAATTCGACATTGCAGGGCACAGCCACCAATTGTTTCACATATTAGTAGTGGCAGGCGCGTACACTCATTACCGTGCGGGGCTTGTTTACCTCAAATGGCGCGATCTAGAAGGCTGCTGAATTAGTAAATTAGGCAGATGGCCTCTAGTGTACAAGTGGATGAGGTCTTTTGTTTGTTGTTCGTCTTTGTGTAGCTGAAGACTGAAGTTGGTGTAGTGTAGGCATGTGATTGCCCATTGTCACTCTGTAAATTCAAGCACAATGTTAAACGCTGTGCTTGGTTCCAAAGAAAATAACATTATTATTTGTCAGAAATTGAAAAAAAAAAAATTGTCTTAGTATTTAGCCGGACATGTGTAGAACAACTTGCAAGTTGTAATGTTCGTATCAAAATCCAATATAATAAAAATGCTGGCTTCCCTCTAGTTTGTATTTTAAATTTAATATTTTTTGTTTCCGACTTTGAAGCATATTAGGATTGCCCAAAATTGGGGAAAAAAATTTGTTTTGCTTTCATTGAGAGTCGAACTCAAGACCTCCCGCTTACTAAACGGGTGCTCTAACCAACTGAGCTATGAAAGCATCTTGTTCATATAACCACGAGTAGTTAATTTAAAATAATCGATACTTGGGCTTGTGGGCCACTATGTCAGACGGACACAGACAGAACATTTACGCGTGTCGTTTTCCTTGGTGGCCCATGGAGTCATCGTGCAAGTAAGTAGAAAAAGAAAAATTGAAAAAGCAAATGAGAAGCATGAAAAGCATAAAGTTGTTGGTAAATCATAAGCAACGATTTCGTAATAACTTGTGTAATCTGCAGCTTTGGAAATTCACACAATTAGCTCAAGACTTAAAGATTTCCCTCCTTTTTTTGGGGGGTGTGTGGAGAAAGTTTCTGAAGATAAAAATGCATATCTAATTATGTAATTAACTGATTTGATCTTTTAGCTGATTTCAGTATATCTTTAAAGATACAAATGAAATGATCAATTTATTGCAAATGCAATGTCTACAAAGTTGTCCTAATAAACTAAAAAAATTTATCAGTGAAATTAGTATAGGAGATAATCTATGTTATGAATTAATATTTTAATTATCATGATGAAGTTTCAAATGCAAAGTAACATTCTAATAGTCTAAAAATCATCCGAATTACTCTGAATGATGTTACGATCATATTGAAAAATTATACAAATTGAATTTAGCCAAGGGTTCACACAAATACAGTGTAAAACACATTAGATCATTAGATCAATCATAAAACACTGCAATAATTACCCACCATATTTGCCTCCATTGCTTTTAGGAAACAATCCCTGTCTCCCATAAACGTCTTCCAAAACATAAATTCATTTTAGGCTAGTGTCACTTGCCTCCCAAGCCACACCAAAAATCGAAAATCCCTATCTTAAAAATGAAGTCTTGCCCAGTTTCCCTCACACTAATTTTCTCAGCCCTCAAACAACTTTTATGGCGAAATCGACCCATCAAACAAAACCCTGTGCAGACGGGTTTTGTTTTCTCGCTGGCCTCTTCTTCGGCCTTTTTTGTTTCTGGTCCCTAACCCTTTACCATTACAAACCCCATTTTAGCTTCATCCCTTTTTCTGCAAAAGCCTCAAATTACGGAGCGGAGGCTCCGATTCTCCATTCCGACCCGCCCTATGAAACCTTCTACGACGACCCGGAACTGAGCTATTTCATAGAGAAGCCGGTCAAGAACTGGGACCAGAAGCGGCGCGTTTGGCTTATGGGTTAGGGACAATCCACAAATCATGTAGTGGAGAGCACAATCCACAATATTCTGCCGATTCGTGTTGGAATGAGATGAAGAGGGCTCTGAATTATGCAGATAATCAAGTGCTTAAGAACTATGGTTTTGTGCATCCGGATTTAAGTTCCTTAGAAGTTTCTGTTGTTAGGAGTTAATCTTCAAATATTATAATCTAATCATAACATTTTTATTTCAACTTATGATCCTTAGAATCCGTAGAGTGGACCAGCGAAGCCTCTAATATATTATCAGAAATGCTGCCAAATTAGAGAGATAAAAAAAACACTTGGTCAATAGAAAAACACGAGTTTGGTGGCCTATATATGCTTATGGATGAACTAGATGCTTATGTTAATAAAATGAATTAAAATATTAGGGCATTAGATTAGAGAGGCAAAGTATAAACAAACTACTTATGGAAGCCATTATGTTGTGAATCTTCTGACACTCGTATCTGGCTCTCTTTGTGTTCATCATTGTTTGTTTACATGGTTATTGTACTGTTTAGCTTACTAAAATATCAATGCAGATTATTTATTTTCTAATTTTTAAACATTATCTTTTATCTATGACACTTCTTCCAGTTGGGGAATTTTCCATGTGCTAACCATTTTCTAGGGAAATCTTTTTTCTTTTTTTCAGTAGGATGGAAAGAGTCACTCCTCCTTATTTGCACATATACAAAAATAACCCGTTATCAAACTTCAATGTGACAAATAGAAAGAACTAACTCTTTTCAGAAATCGAGCATAGTATTTCCAAAATAGATATATTGTGCCGTCTTGTTGATATGGTATATGAACTATTGAAAATACATGTGTGGTTCAATTTGTTACAATACACAGTTGAATCAACCAATTATAAACATAACATGTTTTTTTCAATTATTTATTTATTTGGTTTCTGGTCTTTGAGTTTAAGTTGAATATCTCCTACGTGCTCTTTTATATATTTTTGTCATATTTTTTTTGCTTTTCCATGTCTTGGTCTTAGTTTCTGGCGTATATTTTTTTTGCTTTAATTTTGTTTTTTAGAATGATTTGTAAGCTGATGTATGGTGATAACCAAACGGGTTTATGATAAACTATATTATAACTTAAAGCAATCGACTTGTAAATTTCTTAAAAGTTGGATAAATATGGTGAGGGGGAAGAAGAGCTAAACTTCTTTGGAATTTCATTGTTTTTTCTTAAATAAAACATTTGGAATCCACTTTTTTAAGTGTATATCAAATAGAACAGGACCTACTGGTGTAGTATAGTAGTTTAGAGTAATTGTTCCCATGAGGAAAAGTCTTGGATTAAAGTCATAGCATCCGTGGAGTATATATAGCTATCGTCCCTCTTAACATGAAATGTCCTTACGAAATAAGCTGTTACGTATGTATTTTTACCTCAAACTTCAATGTGACATATAAGAAGAACTAACTCTTTCCATAAATCGAGCATTGTATTTTCCAAATAGATAACCATGTCGTCATGTTGATATGATGTACGAACTATTGAAAATATATGTGTAGTTCAATTTGTTACAACCAATTATAACTATACAAATTTAGGATGAAATATGGGTAAATTCCTACGAATTAAAATAAAGAAAATAACTTGGTTCAAAATAGGCAAGAAATCGAGCAAGGCATGAAAGTTATACTCAAATATTGATTATGGCGTTAAAAACAATTTATTGTTTGAATTTTCGGATTGCTTGAGCAAATTTAAAGTGAATATGTTTCTGGTGAGGAAAATATTTTATTTAATATTTAATTTTAATTTTAGAATAAGTTACCATTTGTGATATTATTTTCCCGATATGATTTTAAGATTAAGATTTGATTTTTTTTCTTATTAGTTAAGTTTAGGATTATTATGGAACTTTAGGATTTGCCAATCATAAAGTCATTGCGATTTTATCATTTTTTTTTATTGATTTCAATTTGTTAATTTCAGGGGTCAAATGCTAATCAGAGATTATTGGCTACTATGTAATATCAAATTCCTTCCCTTTAAATTTTGGACTATAGTTTTGAGGGATTATAAACAAGGTCCATGTTCCCTTACTGTCTCCTCAAAATGACCATAATACCCTCAACCTCTCTGATAGAACGCAGCCATATGCCGTGACCGTTGGTGTTGGTCACGAAAGTGAAAACGCCAAGGGAAAATTGTAATTTCCAACCCGAAAGTGTCGGTTCATAATTACATAATCCAGGTGTCACCTTGAACAAGACTTGACCAGACAAGGGGACCCTCGTACTGCCGTAGATAACGTTGAAGCCCTCTCTCCTGCCTGCCTGCCTTGTGGCGCACTTTAGCATCTTCTGCGCTTCAAAACCGACTGTGCACACTCCCTTTAAGTCCCCACTTAAAAAACTTAAACCCTCTGCTAAGCATATCTATCTACACACCAGCAGAGAGACCAGAATAGAAGCTTAAAGAAACTTCTTCCATCCATGGCCGCCAAACCCTAAACCCTACACACAGCTATAATGCTCTCGCCTGAGCTCCCTCCAATGTCGAAACCCTCTCCCAGAACCAAGCCCTCTTCTTGGCTCGCCGATAGCTTGCTCTTCTTCAGCGGTGCATTTCTCGCTCTCCTTGTCCTCTTCACGTTTTACTCCTTCGTAAGCACTTATTCATCCCCCAATTTCGGCCGTACGGTCACTTCTCCGCCGCCCACAGCCGAACCCGACCAATGCGCCGACAATGCTAACCTACGCCGCGACCCGCCGGACCCGACCTTTTACGACGACCGGGAAGTCCGGTACACGCTCGGGGACCCGGTTCAGAACTGGGACGAGAAGCGGCAGCAGTGGCTGCTGCTTCACCCCTCGCTCGCCGCCGGGGCAGGGGAGAGGATTCTGATGGTGACGGGATCTCAGCCGGCCGCGTGTCGCAATCCTATCGGCGATCATCTCCTCTTGCGGTTCTTCAAGAACAAGGTGGACTACTGTAGACTCCACGGGCACGAAATCTTCTACAACGACGCACTGCTGCACCCGCGGATGGGCAGCTACTGGGCCAAGCTGCCCGTAATCCGGGCCGCTATGGTGGCCCACCCGGAGGCCGAGTGGATCTGGTGGGTTGACTCGGACGCGTTGTTCACCGACATGGAGTTCAAGCTCCCTTTGGACCGGTACAAGAACCACAACCTCGTCGTCCACGGCTGGGCCCACCTGGTCATGGAGACGCACAGTTGGACGGGGCTCAACGCCGGCGTTTTCTTGATCAGGAACTGCCAGTGGACCATGGATTTTCTCGAGGTGTGGGCCAGCATGGGCCCACAGACCCCGGACTACGAGAAATGGGGAGAAACCCTCCGGTCAACGTTCAAGGACAAGGCGTTCCCGGAGTCAGACGATCAGACGGGCCTCGCTTACTTGATCTACAAGGAGAAGGAAAAGTGGGGGAAGAAGATTTATCTGGAAAGCGAGTATTATTTCGAAGGGTACTGGGCGGAGATCGTCGGGACGCTTGACAAGATTGAGGACCGGTACGCGGAGATAGAGAGAGGGGAGGAGGACAACGCGGTGCGTTTAAGGAGGCGGCACGCGGAGAAGGTGAGCGAGCAATACGGTGCGTTTAGGGAGGAGTATTTGAGTGAGGCGGGGTACGGGAGAGGGAGCTGGAGGCGACCGTTCATCACGCACTTCACCGGATGCCAGCCGTGCAGTGGGAGGCACAACGAGATGTACACGGCGAATTCGTGTTGGGATGGGATGGAGAAAGCGTTGAATTTCGCTGAGAATCAGGTGCTTCGCAAATACGGTTACGTGCACCCGAGCACACTGGATCGTGCGGTCTCCCCCGTGCCGTTTGATTACCCGTCCGAGTAAGATTAGCCCATCAATTCAAGTCATCATATGGTCACTTTGAAAAAGAAAGGTACGTAAGTGCTTTTGCTTTTGCTTATTCTGCTTTCGGGGTTTGCTTAATTAATTAATTAATTAATTAGCTTTTTAGCTTAGCAAAAGCCAAAGGTGTTTGGCTTGTTGGTGGGTTTTAGATTTTTCAAGCGGTGCATGATGGGAGCATGATTTTCAACTTTTCATAGGTGATGATGAAAGCAAGCATAGCATTGTAATTTATAAAAGGCACACAAGAAAATGACTAAAATATTGGACTTGGATTTGTTCGGTTGAGAAGTTAGAGCTTCACACATAAAAGGCATCTGGGCAGTTGTTTCTAGATGATGACCTCTAAATTGCTGGGAACAATGATAATATTAATTGTTTTTTTTTTGCCCTTTTTAATGAGGAATGAAATAATTATATCCTGTCTCTTTAGACAAACAAAAAGAAACACATTTTAAATTTCTGATCACTGTTTGATTAGCTGCAGCTGTCACATAGCTACCTTACTTACCCTCTTTTATTTTGCAAGCATTACACTTCTTTCTTCATAGCTTATTGTAGTATTTGATGAGCTCTAAGCATTAATCATCTAGAACTTATGATGGTGTTTCATATTTTTATTCTTGTTTATAGGAACTCTGGCTCTTCATGGTATATGCGCTATGCGAAGCTTCCGATAATTCCTGGACTACTGTCACTTTTCGGTAGCAGGTAGCAGATAATTCCCGGACCAGTATCATTTCCGGTCACGTACCTACATGTTATGTATGAGGCTAGTCTAGCAATATGCAGACATTTTCATTCTCCAGTTAATATTGAGAATTCACTTCTACATTTTCCCTTTCTGGTTCTTAGTGCATGTTTATTTACATGTATTCGGGATGTATCGCGAAGTATCGAGTGCATCTTCCGCTTAGATTTTCAGTAACTCTTGTAAATCCAAATGTTACTATGTACTTTTCTCAACAACAGCAAAAAAAAGTTACTATGTACTTAGCCTAGAATGTAATAAATTTGGTTGAGAAATATTGGAAGCTCAACCCTTTATAGAACCGAGCTTAAGCATTTGTGCACATCATTTTGGTATACATTTCAATTTTCAGTATCCAAAGAAGTATACAAATCATAAAGTCATCCCAAGACATCAATCATTCATTTTCTAACGACCGTGCAAACTTCTAGTAAGAAAAAGTTGACAGTGCCAAATTGCCCGCCCTTCAATCTTGCTCTCTTTCCCTGGCCAGCTTCTTTGCCTTCCTCCTTTGCTTTACCTTGTTCTGATTACTGCAAGCAGGTGGCTCATCTCCTGAACAAACCCAGCCTCGTGTGAATTTTCAGTTTCCACTTTGTTATATAAAATTGTCAAAAACAGAACCCATAATTTAAAAACGCAACAGCAAATATGAAAAAATTTCTAACCTGGTTTCTCGACGACAGCAGCATCAGGTTCCTCAGAGGCATTACGTCGAACACCTTGAGCTTCATCTTCACCTTGATCGACGGTTGGAGGTAAAAGGGGCCCAATAAGTTCCCTACGGCGGGAAGCATCTTCCTTGAGCTTCTTCTTACGGAGTCTCTTCCGCTGAGCCCTTGGAAGCCTCTGAGGGTCACTTTCACCATTACCATCATCGTCGCCGCTCGTTGTTGCAGACCCACTCTCCCCCAAGTCTTCTTCAAAGTCTTGATGTAAAATGCTCAGTGGCACATCGTCATCTTTTGGCTGTACAACAATTTTATCCTCAGTTACAATGAAAAAGTTGCAGAAAGAATTATAAAAAAGATCAGAGAGAGAGAAGAGAGAGTGTGTGTACTGGTGGTGATGATGGAGGGGAAGGAGGCGGGAAAAGTGTGTTGAGGACAGCTTCATTGAACTTGCGCCTCTTCTCTTCCCTGCGCATCTTGATGAAAAAAATAACCAAAAACCACTGAAATTGCTTGGTTTTCTTAGCTTTAAAGAAGAAACGATTTACGACACGCTGTTTGGGATCGTTTCTCTGGAAGTTATAGTTTGGCCAAGGGGTTGTTTTGTTTTCTAAGCTCTGGTTTCCAGCTTATACTCTGCTGCAGCTTTTAAATTAAATGAATTTTTATGGTTGAAAACTAATGAAAGAATGAGGGAGAAATGAGTGACAGATGACTATTTTGGAGTGTTAAAACAAGGATACTACTTCCTCCTTACATGTACCATTTCATTTCATGCAAATCATAGTTTGACACATATACAATAATAATTCATCAAAAACACACACACAAAAAAAAAACTTCTACACACATGTTACACTGTAGGAGCTCCTACTTACCTAATAAGGAGGGAAGTATTTTCCTTAAAACAATATTGTCGCCACATAACAGACATAAAATATACAAAATTTATTGAACATTTTTATCCAAATTCAATATTAAATAACATGGAAACATGGTAACAAATGGTGCTTATGTAACTAAAAATTTGGCAATCTGGGAAGGGTGGTCACAGTGGGTCCTGGGAGATCCACCTTTTGAACATGGCAAAGCACTCCTTAGGCTTATACTCTGGAGCTGTGTGACCTCCTCCCTGCACAGAAACAACAAATTATGAAGAATTCAATTTTCTATAATATTAGGCCATCATTTCCGCTATGAACCTTAGTGTAGGAAATTCACAAGCACTCTTACCTTAACAGTTGCAAATATAAAGTTGTTTGAATGTTTCCTTGAGTATCTGCACACAGGAAACAACAGCAGTAAGCGAGATTTCAATTCAAACCTGCTACAAATTATGTAGCTACCTTGTGAAGCATTTTTAGCCTACCCTGCAATTTCACCGTCAACCAGCCACGGTCTCCAGAGATGAACGACGGTAAAGTTCAGAGACCTAATCCATGCGAGGGTTCCCAGGTAGGGTACCAACATGTCATGGTCACCGCTGCATAAACATATACTTCTCAAAGACCTCAGAAATTCACAAATCTAACTTCAACTACATTCGTTTGAGAGAAGAGATGACAAACTTCGGGCGACTGCATGAGAAGAGATGAGTGTAAAACCTGTATATTAGAGCTCGATAACCTCTGGTGTTGAGAGACAGATGATAGCTAACCACACTTCGGAAATATCTTCTGTACGGCAAGCTGCTGCTATTGCATCTCATCCAGAAAATCCTCTGGTTTTATTCCCAAAAGGTAAAACGAAATGTCATAATTTTTTGTTTACAGCAGGAATTTTTGTGTATAATATGCGCGCAGGGACGCACATACACACACACACACACACACATCTATGTAGAGTTAAGCATTTCCTACAGTGAGTTTACTTTACAGTTGTTCAACGTTCTCTTACATTGTGAACATGAAGTGCCTTTTGAACATTATCATCGTTCGCCCAAACATGGATCAGAAAAGTCTGGTAATCCTGTAAAGAGGGCCGTCATTTCCGCAACACCTAGCTCATTAGAAGTACTATAGAAAATTGAAGAATTACCCTGCACCCAAATTTTGGAAAAACAAGTCCTGGCTCTTGAAGTTTTGGAAGAAGGCTCGGGTGAATCGAGTTAAGTTTAAATTGCGAATCTTCCGAGCTTTCCAGGAGATTCTTCTGATGGTCCTTACTATTTGCATCAGAGCTTGGTCTACACTGAGGCTCCAAGATGTGCTCAAAATTTAATTTTTCAGTGCACTACAAAGGCAAACAAAATGGTATCTAATAAACAACGTGGATAAAATGTAGGGAAACAGATTATAATTCTAGTTTGAAAAGGAAAAAGACATATATATATATATGTAAAAATGTTCCCACCACTGAGAAAGCCTGGAGATCCATTGCACATTGTTTATTGCTTTGGTTGATTCCTGTGTACAGTCCTCTGCAACTCTTTTTTGCTGACTAAGAAAAATGTGCAGCCACTTAAATATTCATATTAAAAGTACGTCAAACTAAGCAGATAGATGGAAACTAGATGCGTTACATTCATGGATAACGAACTTGAGAATATAGATAATTGATTGTTTTAGGTACCTTGTAGAGTTCATCTGGTATAAGTGCGAGGCGATGGGCAAATGGAACCTTTGAATTTGCCTCAATATTAATATCTGTCGCTGGGTTCCCAAGTAGATAACCCTAGAAAAGTTTCTAAAAGTTCTTACGCTCTTTAGAAAATTGAACTTCCTGGTGAAGTAACAAAGTTTGGTCCTAGAATACATACTTTGAAATTGATTTCTGGTATGCTTCCGGCTTCAATACCTGCAGTATCATAGCAAGCTGGTTAATAAGTCCATCGACAGTTAATTATATGAGAAATTGTTTGATATGTCACCACCCTTTGCAATTTCTTCAGCTACAACTGGAACAATCATGGCAGAGAATGAGTCACCAGCAATGTAGATTGGGTTTGAAATGAATTCAGGGTGAGAGAGTAACCACTGCATAATAATAAGAAGAAGATGCACACAAATCAAATTCATGAACATATAACATAAATGCTTTAGTAAAGAACAATATTCTCTCTTGTACTAGATACAGATCTTAGTAGAGTCACGAAACATCTTATTGTGCATAATGCCGGCTGCTTGTGTTTGAATATCATCTGAATGCAATTGTTGTGCTAATTTACCTTCTTGAGGAAACCATAAATATGAATAACAAAGAAAGTATCACTGGACCCTTTTGAGCTTCTTGAATATGAAAACCCGGTGCCAATAGGTGCATCCACAAATATTATGCTGGAAACCTAATGCATCACGATTATGCAGGAAACAACAATAGGAAATTGCAGTAAGAGAAGAGCAGTTGTCCAAGAATAAGGATAGTTAACATGCACATTTGAACAGGTCGGAAATTTATCTTGCCTTTGTCCATGAGTACGGATTAATCACAAATGTTGGTAGGCTACCATTATACTCCACCATGTTAAACTTCATAGGGCCTACACAAAACCACAAATTAGTCAAAAGCTTCTTGCGGACTAAGGGTAAGGCTCATTTAAGATGGAAAGCATTTCATTGTGAAGGAATTAGAAGCTGGTAAGCACTTGTCGGAGACCAGTCACTCAGTGGAAAGGTGATCGAGAAAGCTTAAAAAGACAAAGTTACAATAATTCTTTTTTATTTTATTTTCTGGAACAGTAAAACTTGTACTTTATAAGAAATGCTCGTGTTCAAACTCTCATTTAGACTACTATTAGTATTAGTAGACTTTTATTCCTACGAGTGTGTGAGTGTCGTTCAGATTCACAATCTCTACTATCTTATGATTGCCGTTTTAGATTTGCAGCAAAAAAACAATGTCCAGAATTTATCGGAGGCCAATTGTGTATAACATGGATACTAGACTAAAGCATCAGACTTTCACATTAATAAAATGATAAATCACAACAAAAGAAGCAAAAAAAAAAAAAAGTCATAGAAATATAGTAGCACATTTAGTCTAAGTTGCATTTGGTGTACAAACCTATCTCAAAAGCAAGCCCAGATAGACCAGAGCAAGTAGGACCACCAGTGAGCCAGAGCATAAGAGGGGATCATCCCTTGGGTTTCTTTCAGATTCAACAAAGTAATAGAAGAGCTGCACATCCTCTTTCTCATCAACCCCAATATACCTGAAACCCATCACCAAGGCCATATATATACACACACACACACGCACAGATATATATTTGAAATGTGCTGAGATTAATTTGGCATGATCTTTCAAATTCATGGATTAATTTATTCCAAGATATTTGTAAATTCAACGAAGAAAACAGAAGGGGTTGAAAGAGGAATGAGCACTATTGAATAGCAGATGACTCACCCAGTTTCAAGTTTGAAGGGAAGGGAACCAGGAAATCCGGGCAGGGACTTGATAATTGTGCAAGTAACCAGCTGTGGTTTTGAGCAAAGCAGCAGATTAAAGATCATATGCAAACAAAGCCACTTGATATATTTGGCACAAAACTCTTTTCCCATCTTCTCAAAGTGTTGTTGGGGGACTGTGAAACGATTTTGAGTGTTGTGACTAGTTGCATGGTCGATGCCATGTGTCCACTTTTTGGTTTATGGGTTGCAAGTGTCAACATTGTCAGGGTCACTTCGGGGTTTACTCTTTATGCAATAATATAGTCGTGCGGCTATACTCGGTTTTCTACTTTTTTTTTTAAAAGAAAGAGTATAGCTGGCTATACTCGGTTTTTTTAAAAATGAAATAGTATAGCCGCGGCCATACTCGGTTGATTATTATTATTTTTTAAAATGAAATAGTATAGCCGCTTTTAGAAAAGAGATAGTATCGCCGCGCGGCTATACGCGGGTTGTTTTTTTAAATTTTAATAGAAATAGTATCGCCACGCACCTATACTTGGTTTTTTCCCTAATTTTTAGAAAAGAAATATTATAGCCACCCATCTATACTCGGTTTTTTCCTAATTTTTTAAAAAGAAATAGTGTAACCCGGCTACACTCTGTTTTTCAAATTTTTTAAAAAGAAATAGTATAGCCGCGCTGCTATACTTGATTATTTTATTTGTTTTAAAAGGACTAGTATAGCCGCACGGCGATACTCGGTTTTTTTTTTTTAGGGTTATACGCAGCAATGGTCCCTCAACTATACCCGTAGTTACACTTTGATCACTCAATTCAATTATTAATTGCGGGGGTCACTCAACTCTGTGTTCCGTTGCACTAGTAGTCCTTCCGTCAATTCTCTCTAACGTGGCGTCAATTTGAAGGGTAAATTTGTCTTTGCAAGTCTACAATGTCCACCAACCCATCTAAAGTAACTTCCCTCCCAAAAATGTCGAAATCGGCGCCAAATAATCCCCAATTCCCATTTATATTCGATGAAATCCACATAAAAACAGTAAATTTGTTGAAATTTTTGGAAATTCAAAGAAATCTGGCAAAGCCCACACAGTTAGGGTGGGCATCTAAAACCAAAAACCGAAACCGTACCCTAATTCGAACCGTACCATACCGATTTCATACCGTTTCATTCGGTACCGATCAATATTCGGTACCGTACCGTACCGTACTAATAAGAGTATGGTATGGTAGCGGTATCAAGTATTTGGTACCGATCAATATCCGTACCGTACCGAATACTATTTAAATATATAATTTTCTATTGAATATGTTGATGGATATTGCATATGTTGATTAGGATTTGGTTGATTTGGATATTGAATATGTTGATTAGGATTTGGTTGATTTGGATATTGAATATGTTGATGGATATTAAATATGTTGATTAGGATTTGGATATTGATAATTGAATATGTTGAATCTTTGAATTTTTAACTTAGGCATCACTTATTTTGGTAAATGAATATGTTGAATATTGAATTGGTTCATTTTTTAGTTGTGTCATTTTGGTACCGAAATGGTACCGATACCGTACCAATACCGACACGGTACGGTACTGGTGACGGTACGGTACCTGTTTAGTTTAAAATTGGCGCACCCAGGCCAAAATAAAAGAAAAGCCCACGATCCTGGGCCGCTAATTTTAAAGTCAGCCCATCAGCACATCCAGCCCATTAAGCGATGCAAAGCAGGCCAATATCACGTGGCCCAAAGAACGTTGGAAAAACTGGCCGCGAAAAGGGCCAAAACAGTTCCGAGCCAAAAAGAGATGGGCTTGACAGTTTCGATTAAAAGGGACCGTGCCCATGAACAGGGAATAAAACAGAGCGCTTCTGAAACAATTTTCTCCTGCCAGGATAGTTTATCTAAAGATATTCTGATATTTTTGATAAACACTATTTTTAAGAGATAAACAGACTCTCTTTCTGTGAAATGAAGAGAAGCGGGAAACAAGGAGTTGTTCAAAACTGAGAGCTCACCATCTCAAAACTGGAGACTCTTACAAAAAACTGGAAACTCGCGAAAGATGGGAGACAAGCATGGCACCCCATCAAAACACAGGGGAATATTCACTTCAGAATGGAGTGCCTGGTCGCAGAACAAATATAGAATTCCTTTATTTTTCTTCTTTTTTAATAAAAGATCTGCTGAGTATTCTTGCCACCCATTATTAAAAGATAGAAGAGCCCCACATGAAAACATTTCCTATAAATACCAAACAACCAAAGAACCAAAGAACCAAAGAACCAACCAACCCAACCAAAAACTCAGTCAAAAGACAAACACTCAAAATGATCACTTGATCACAAGCAGGTTTCTAGACAGACTCAAAGTCTGAAGCATTCCAAATCTCAAAAGCTTCCCAGCAAGCTCGGAGAGTCATCTTGTTCACAAGACAGCAACAACGAGACTTTTCTCGTTACAAACTGGTTTACCAAAAGCCAAAGACAAGCAGAGCTTGAGTTTTCTCAAATACGAAAACCTCAACAAATTTATGAAAAGCTTTGGCTGAAGCAGCACGGATGTCCCATGTCCAGGATCCTAGCTCAAGTCCAGCCACTTCCGCCCCTTCAGACTGGATAAATCCCAGTTCTGCCCATCCAAAAAGGGCGTGAAATAGATTAAAGCTCTGCCGAACTCAAGCTTTGGTATCGATTTGCAGCCAAAACTTTTCAGGAAAAGCTGTTTAAGGTCCAGTCCAGCAGGCACATCCAGTCCAGCCGAGAAAGAGACAACTATCCAGGTAGAAATGGAAGCGCAGCCCTCCTTTTCATCTTTATATAGTCAGTTTTCCCTTTTTGAGTCCTGGAAAAAGGAGTTCTGCCTGAAACAAGGGAGTTCTGCCTGAAATAAGTGAGTTCTGCCTGTAATAAGGGAGTTCTGCTGAAATCAATCCATTCTGGCCAGAACTACCGATTTTTATACTGAGATAAATTATGAAGTCCTTACCAGTCTAAGGCATAGAAAAGAACTTACTTGGGAGATATTCCTCACCCAAATTCACAATCGTTTGTTCAAAGTCAATAGCTTGGGGCGCAAGCTATTCTCTTTCAAGTCTGTTAGAATTGAAAAATTGCTAACAATGGCACGCTCGACACACAAAGAAAGTTAGTTCAATGACCAAACAATGGTTTTTGGATTAATGAGAACTTTACCCTTTCATCTCAGGAAACAAATCAAAACGGGTGAACAATTTGGCACGCCCGGTGGGACATCTCAGTATATGTACTCTGCCGTACTTTGAAAGTACATGTATATTGGAAGTTCTAGCCAGAATCTACGTCGCACGATGAAGCGAGACCAAGCAGCCTTCCAAGAAGGACCAGAATCAGAAGAAAGCGATGCAAGACAGTCAACCCATGACAGTCCAGGAAGGCGTTCCAGAACTGGTTCCAGGAGGCTAAATCAAATACACGAAGCTGTTCCGCAGGAGGTTACGACACAGAGGAGTCAGGAGTCTCTAAATAATATAACAGCCATGATGCAATGGCAAGTTAACAGGCAGTTCAGGAAAGACCGAGAGGCCGCCATGGCCAGAATTCCAAATTCTGATGCCTGTGGTTCAGCAGCTGGATCTTCCTTTCGGTCCTCCACCAGGGCTATCATGGCCACATCAAGAGAATCGTCTTATTGCGCAGATAGCTGGAATACCAGGACCCGATGAAATCCAGGCTGGGACAGAGGGGAAGAGCCCTTCTCGTCCAAGAACACGAGGCTCCAGTCAGGCCAGAAGTTCCTGCACCAGTTCAGGCTCCCAGAATCAGCCAGAACCGCCCCTCTCCACCACCCGATGGCCCCGCGAGATCAACCACCGCTACTTCTGCCTGGGGCACCAGCTGTGCCACCATATAGACCAAGGAGAATGGATCCCAATCCATTTCCTCCACTAGCAAGGGGCAGAAGAGGGCAGAGGGGGAATTAACCCTTTTTCCAATTCCGAGGGCTTTCACCTGGTATACCAGTTTGCCAGCCAATTCTGTTAGACCTGGGAGCAAATGGGAAACGTTTTCCATGATTATTATTTCAGGATCCAGCCAGAAGTCACCATCAGTGATCTTGCAGCTCTCAAGCAAAGTGAAGATGAGCCCGCCCAGGATTTTATAACCAGATTCAGGAAGCTCAAGATGAAATGCCGAATCCTTATGGAAGAAAGACATTTCATTCAGATGGATCAAACCTCCCTTAAGATTTCTTTGAGGAAAAAATTCGATTGGATGCTGTTCGAGATTCTGGCAGAACTGGCAGACAAGGCATCCAAATATGAGGAACTGTTAAGGGAAGAACAGCAAAAGAGGAACTCTTCCAAAGGCACGTACTACAAGACCCCTTCTTCTTCAATCCATTTGATTGAAGTAGAATCTGAAGAAGATACGGAAGGCCCGAGAGGAAGAGAGATTGCAGTGGCAGAAATGGCAAAACTAAAACATCCCATCAGCTGCAAAGCTCTCACAAACCCACCGAAGGACCAGAAGCCACCACCATTCACAGGAGGGTTCGTTCCAAACAAGCCAACACAGAATAAGGTCTACTCTTTCCATTCTGACCAAAGTTGATGCTTTGTTTGACGAAATGCTGGCACAAAAGGCAATAGATATGCCTCATAAGTTGCCCAAACCAGAAGAGCTCAAGGGTAGGCAATATTGCAGATGGCACAACTCCTGGAATCACTCCACCAACAGTTGTGTAGTTTTCAGAGACGTCATACAGGAAGGAATAACTGCAGGAAGATTGAAGCTAGGAGAACCTCCCTCAGTTCCGACGAATCCTTTTCCCCAGCCTCAAGTTAACATGGTCAACTTAAATTGGCTAGAGCGAAGGGAAAATGCCAGTTCCAGGAGAAGCGAGAGAACAACAAAGGAGGACTTCCGAAGGCCAAAGGCAACCATCTCGGCTGGGATAATATTATGCAGTAAATGTAAATGCGAATGTGAGTTGGAAGTAACTCTGGACAGGCAGAGGCAGCCCACGCACAGCGTGTTTGACCGGATTGGAACGTCACACCAGCAAGACGTAGCTCCAACCCCTCCCAGAAACGGAATCAGACAAAGGGATTACCTTAGGCCGGTTCAGCACAGACGGAAGGATGCCAGAGCAGCCTGAAGGAGGAGATACCAATCAGCATGCCGGGAAACGACAAACCCTTGGCAACTATCATAGAATGAAGATGGTATTTCGTTGGAAAAAGCGGTAGACCAACCTTGGAACTGAGCAGAACTCAGAAGAGAAGAATCCGGAAACAATATTCCACCTTCCTTAAAAACAGGAGAGCTGCACAGGGTACTAACAGAGTCGAATTCTGCCAGAAGAAAGGAAGAGCCAAAAACAGCTCCTCAGGCAGAACAAGCAGGACTTGAGCCACAAAAGCGGAAAAAGGGCGAACCTCCAGGCAAGCCCTCCATCCATTCAAGCTCACCCTCAGTCGATCAACTTGAGCTTCCACAAGCACAAGCTGGACCCGAATCTGTTCCAGAAAAGGACCAGGAAGACCTGGAAGGAAGAAAACGAGGAGGAACAGTTGGATTATGAACCATCTGCGGAGGATCAAACTGGTTTTCTTGAAGCAGGAGAGCAAGAGGACTGGACAGAAGAGATGGAGTATGATGAAGGATTAGATGAAGAAACCGAAGATTTTGGTGCAGAATTAGAAGACTTGTTACAAGGTGATCTAGGCATCAATATGGTGTTCATCTTATCAAAGAAATTCAGGGCAGAAGAAGGACAAGGAAGTACCTTGGAGGGAGACGTGTTCTCACAAGAGAACTTTGAGTGCAGACTGGTGGAAGTAGGAGTGCCAGGACAACAACTACTTGCTGCCAAAACAGGTGGAACCACCATGGAACCATTTGCAGAACAACTTTGTTTCTCCATACCAACCAAGGAAATGGCTAATCACCTCAGACCTCTATTCATCACTTGCAAACTTTGGAGGAATTCCTATTTCCAAAGTAATGGTAGATGGAGGCGCAGCCATTAATATTATACCACACAGACTGTTGAGTAAAATGACCAGAACAGAGAAGGATCTGATTCCAACCCGTCTGACCGTCACCAACTTTGCGGGAGGCATCACTAAAACTCATGGAATTCTGGACGTGGATGTCATTGTTGGAACCAAAAAGCTGAAGATTGCATTCTTTGTGGTAGACACTACTTCCACTACCTACAATGCATTGCTCGGAAGAGACTGGATTCATCAAAGCCTTTGCATTCCCTCCACTCTACACCAGCAACTAGCCCTTTGGCATGAGGAAGGATACATGGAGATGGTAGAGGCCGATCCACGGCCATTTCTACCTTCTGCCATGTGCTTTGAAGCAAGGTATTATCATGATGACCTTGGTCCTTTCACCTTCTTTGGAGTCGATCAGAACGGCCGCCCTCACGGTGTCACGGCCCAAAGGCTCATTGAAGACGGTCTGCCAGTTCTCTAGAAGACTGGAATAGACCTTTTGTTCTAAACCTCAGAACTCCGATGTTTAGTCCCAATCAACAAGAAAAGGATCGAGCTGCAACAATCCGATCCATTACAAAAAGATTGTTGATGTACTGGGAAGAAAGGAAGCTTATTGCGTAGAATCCAGCCATTAATATGGCAGAATTCACGCATGAGAGCATTGAAGAACAGGAAGGAAGCTTCAGGAGGAAATATTGGATTTCGCACCGCGCACTAGATGACTCCCTACCAGAAGTAGAAGATCCATTACAGGAAATCAATCTAGGGACAGAAGAGAACCCAAGACCTACTTTCATTAGCGCACTATTAGAAGAACCACTCAAGAGTGAAATCATCGCACTTTTGCATGATTTCAGGGATTGTTTTGCTTGGCATTATCATGAGATGCCCGAACTGGACAGAAAATTGGTTGAACACAAGCTGCCTATCAAAGAAGGCTACCTTCCAGTGAACAGGCCAGAAGAAGAATGTCCATGGAGACAGAACTGAAAGTCAAAGAAGAGATAGAGAGATTGCTCAAGGCAGGATTCATCAGGCCGGCCATTTACACAGACTGGCTAGCTAATATTGTGCCAGTTTTGAAGAGAAAGAGCAGGGGGCAGTCAGGATATGTGTGGATTACAGAAATTGAAATGAAGCATCCCCCAAGGATGAATATCCAATGCTAATGGCAGATATGCTAGTAGATGGAGCTGCTCACCACCAGATGTTATCTTTCATGGATGGCAACGCAGGATATAATCAGATTATGGTGGCAGAAGAAGATATCCACAAGACAGCCTTCATGTGTCCAGGGCATTTAGGTGCTTTTGAATACACTGTAATGCCTTTTGGCTTAAGAAACACAGGAGCCACTTATCAAAGAGCAATGAACTCTGTTTTCCATGATATGATAGGACATTCTCTGGAAGTATATATAGATGATGTAGTGATCAAGTCTCCGAGTCAGAGAATCATGTATCAAACCTAAGAAAGGCATTTCTAAGGATGAGGCAACACAAATTGAAAATGAACCCTAAGAAATGTGTTTTTGGAGTACATGCAGGAAACTTTTTGGGATTTTTGGTACATCAAAGAGGCATAGAGGTTGACAAAAATAAAACCAAGTCCATCATAGAAGCTCAACCGCCTCGGAACAAGAAAGAACTGCAAAGTCTTCTTGGGAAAATTAATTTCCTAAGAAGGTTCATATCCAATTCTGCGGGAAAAATTCAACCCTTTTCTTCCTTGTTAAGGCTGAAGCAGGAACAGACTTTCAAGTGGGAAGAACAACATCAACGAGCTTTTGAAGAAATCAAACATTATCTCTCCAATCAGCCAGTTCTGTCCCCACCAAAGAAGGGCAGACCACTTAAGCTCTATATATCCGCATCAGAAACATCTATTGGAAGCTTGTTAGCCCAAGATAACAAGGAAGGAAAGGAACAAGCAGTCTACTATCTGAGCAGAACTCTGACGGAAGTAGAAAGGAACTATTCTGCGATTGAAAGGCTTTGTCTGGTCCTCTGACTTCACTCCTGTGAAACTCAGACACTACATGTTACCATTTACCATCTACATCATTGCCAGAACAGACCTAATCAAATACATGCTGACAAGGCCAATGTTGAGAGGCAGAATTGGAAAATGGACTCTGGCGTTGACAGAATTTGCATTCAGGTACGTTCCTCAGAAAGCTGTCAAAGGGCAAGCTGGAGCAGGATTTCCTCGCAGATCATCCAGGAGAAGATATTGAAAATATGGACTCTTTGGATATAGCAAGCGCAAATCTACCTGACAAGAGCTCATGTTTGCCTTAACAATCCCATTTATTCAATTCATCTCACACCATGGAAGCTGTACTTTGATGGATCAAAGACTGAATTAACCTCCGAGCAGGGAATTGTTCTAGAAGAACCTTTGGGAGTCAAACATTGTTATTCTTTTCAGTTGGACTTTCAATGCACCAATAACAGAGCTGAATATGAAGCTCTAATCATTGGCCTTGAAATGTTGGTATAACTTGGAGTCCAGTCTGTGGAAATTTTGGGAGACTCTATGCTGGTTTTGAAACAGATTGCTGGAGAATACAAATGTTTGAACCCTGCTCTAGCTGTTTATTTAGTACCAGCTAGGAATCCGTTGACAGAATTCAGGGAAGCCACTTGGGAACACATCCCAAGAGAAGAGAACTTCGCAGCCAATGAACTGGCTCAAATAGCTACAGGAATACAAATCCCTGAAGATTGTGTCCAAAGAATTATCAAAGTAGGGAAAAAGAGCCTGCCATCTGTTCTGGCTAGAGGAATGGAGATAGATGTCAATTCTGCCACAATCACTGAAGATGATTGGAGAACCCCCATTATAAACTACTTGCAGTATCCGATTCTCCCTCTGAGAAGAGAGTCAGAATCATGGCTTCAAACTACCTCATGTGGAATGAGGAGCTGGTCCAAAAAGCAAGGATGAGGTAAGATGCTTGGGAAAGAAGGAATACATGAAGGTCATGGGAGAAACTCATGAAGGGATATGTGGAGCACACCAAGGTGGAAGGAAAATGTGTTGGCTGATCAGAAGGTATGGCTATTTCTGGCAAACCATGATGAAAGACTGCATCGATTATTCCAATGGATGTGAGGCTTGTCAAAGACATGGACCAATCCAGCAGGTTCCTTCGATTCCTATGAATTCAGGAGTCAAGCCATGACCATTCAGAGGATGGGCAATGAACCTCATTGGAAAGATATATCCAGCCGCGGCCGCAGCATTGTTTCATCATTGTGGCCACGGATTATTTTACCAAATGGGTGGAGGCCAAGCCTGTTAAATCTACCACATCTCAAGAAATCATCACTTTCATAGAAGAGCAGATCATACAGAGATTTGGCATTCCGAATCAATCACCACCGACAGGGGATCTTTTTTCATATCTAGAGATATGTTAGATATGGCAGAAACATTCAAATTTAAACTACTCCAGTCTACTCCTTACTATGCTCAAGCCAATGGACAGGCAGAATCAAGCAACAAAATAATAATCAATATCATCAGGAAAATGCTTGAGAAAAATCCAAAGCAATGACATGACAAGCTTTCAGAAACCTTATGGGCGTACAGAACTTCAAAAAGGGAGGCAACTGGTATGACTCCATATGCTTTGACTTATGGCCATGATGAAATTCTGCCTATGGAAATAGCAGTCCAATCCCTCAGGATTGCCCATCAATACGAATTGGTTGGAGAAGACTACAACCAGGCCATGTTATTAGAACTAGAAGGACTGGATGAAAGCAGAATTGATACTCTCAACAAACTCTTAGCAGGAAAGTAGGCTGTGTCAAGAGCATACAATAAGAGAGTCAAAAATAAGAGTTTTGAAGAAGGGGAAATAGTCTGGAGAGCAGTTCTCCCCCTCAGAACACATATAGCTGGTTATGGAAAGTGGTCACCAACTTGGGAAGGACCTTTCATAATTAGCCAAATCCTGGGATTAGGGGCATACAGACTACATGATCGGAATGGAGAAGTCCATGCTGCGCCAATTAATGGCAAATGGTTAAAGAAATTCTATCCAACCATGTGGGATTCACAGGCTGTAAGACGGATCCTGGGATAGAAAGGGAAGGTTTGAACTGCGTTTGATTTTGTTTCAGTTTTAAATTTTGTTTGTTAGTATAACTTTCCAAGTTTTTTCAGTTCATCCAGAAAAAATCAGAATTCCACAAAAATAAATAAACTTTTATTAAAGTCACCTTAGTGACCATTTGGTTCGTTACAAATCTCGAAAATCCTAAAAACCTAGTTTTTTGAGAGTCTCCTGCAGGCTGGTCTTCTTAATAGAAAGCTCTTTTTGAAGCAGCACCCCTTGATGGATTGAAGCTTCTGCAATTTCCAAAGCCGGCCTGGAAGCTGAAACCATGCTTTGCACAAGGAAGGTAGCCTTGGTCTTAGAACTCAGTCCAGCACTCAGCTTGCGCTCCACCTCCCTTTGAGCTGCCAGTTGTTTCTGAAGCTCCTCGATCTGCTTCTCCAGCCTATCTGCAATAGCCTTGGCCCTTTTGTACCCCACAACCATCTGATCCAGTTCTGCCTTTTGTTTTGTATAATCAGCCAAGTTGGCATCATGAGTAGCCTTGCAGAGTTCAGAGGTCTTGAAGGAAGGCTTGAGATCCTCATAGCGACCATGAAGGTTGAGCACATCTCTGGCCAGTTCAGACTTATTTCAAGGATAGGCTTGGGAGCCATGTTCTGCCTATGCAGCAAGTCCAGGTCTTTCATCAATTGCTCAGCAGCTCCTCGATTTTCATCCAGCTCCAGCTCGGTGACTGCCAAATCTTCACTCTTTCCATGGCCTCATCCACTGCCTTGAGTTTGGCCTTGCTGGGAGGAGAACTGAGTTTCTCCAGCCTGTCCAGCCCGCGTCCAAGTCCATAGCCTCAAATTCAGCCAATTCTGGGTCAGCAAGGGAGGTTGTGATGGTTGAGACAACACGGGATTGGATAGGCATCTGCAAAATCAAAATTCTGGATTAGCAAAAGGACAGAAATGAAAGAGGAGTTCATGACATGATAATACTTACAGCTGCGAGAACATGCTTCAAAGGACTAACCACCACTGACACGGCTCCTGCAGTTCTGGGCACTTCCACCTGGAAGAAATGAGAGTTAAAAGGGAAACAAGGGCATGATAATAGTGCAAGAATGAACAAGTATAAAGGTGACAAGGATTTACCATGGCTTCAGAAGCAGCGCAAGTTAATTCCACTTCTGGCTCTGGGGTTGCAACCAAAAGTTCTACTTGTTCTACAAGTTCCGATGCGCCAAGGCCTCTATCCTGCTCCCCAGACCCCCGTGTTGCTTGTTCTGCTTGATCTGCGACATGGGTTTCTGTCTGTTCTGCATGTTCAAATACAGGCGAACTGACTAGACCGCCGCAGGAGCTTCTGCCTGTTCCCTAATCCTGAAACAGGAACGCTCTGGCTGCTCATCAGAGGCTGGAACTGCAGTGGAATGTTCAGCCTCCAAATCTTCAAAGGCGGCCAGTTCGGAGCTAGCTAGTTTCTGTCCTAGCCATAGCACGTTGTTTTTTAGCCAAGGCAATGCTCTCTGCTATCACTTCAGCAGGAATTTCCTCCTAGCAAGAGCAAACATAAGTCAGAAATTGAAAAGTAAAAACAAAAGAGACATGATCACACGATCAAAAGGAGGACCTCACTTCTTCTTCAAAATCTTTTCCCTTTTCCTTTGAGCAGGTTTCGGTCACATCTTCTGCCTGGCCTTTCTCCTGCTCAACAGCTTTGAAAGCCTCTTCCAGCTTATCATCATCAGACTCAGCGGCCTCGGCTGGAATAACGGCAGCCCCACCAGCGCCGGATCCACTCCTCTTCCTAAGTCATTTAGACCTGATGAGAGGGGGAGCAGGAGGACTTTCAGCTGCACAGAATGAACAAGTATTAGAAGAACAAGCAAGGGAGAACAGGTCGAAGGAAATGAAATCTGAATACAGGAACCATACCAGAAGTTTCAGGTTGGACAACGTTGCCCTGCGTAGGAGTACTTCCATTTCTTTTTGGACCAGCAGGTAGGCCAGCCTCGCGCTGGCTGGTTGTTCTGTCGAATTCTCATCCTCGTCATCACCAGATGGGGGCTCCAGATCACCAGCGGCAATGACAGAACTAACTGCATAAGGGAAATATAAAGTCAGAACTGAATCCAGCAACAAAATGGAAGCAAAAGGGGAAATCAAAGCTTACCAAACATTGCTCCAGCCTGAACCGTTTGTTCACTGATGATGTTCTTCATTGAAGGATCTGATAAGACAGAATTGATGCGTCAGACAGACATGGACAACAGAACAAGAAAATACAGACAGAGTGAAGAAGTTACCTTCTATGATTTGATCATTGGTGTCTTGGATGGTCTTGACTGTGAATTTTCTAGCCTCTGCATCTCCAAACACATTTCCACAGGTCCAGCCATCAAAAAGCACTTTGACTGCAGCAGCCGAAGCAGGCATCCCTCGGAATCTGGCCTTCCACCAAGCATCAAAGTCGGCAGAACTGGATGAGTTAAGCTCCCAGGATGGATAGGGTTCATCCAGACTGTTATTTATTTTATTTACTGCACAGCGAGCATCTTTGTGCACCTCCAGGACTGTCTCTGAATCTCTCCAGGAAGAAGCTCGATTACAACTTCTGTAGTATTTGAATGGAATGACCTGTGGACAGCCAAGTTGTCTTGCGCAGAAGTTTGGATGGTAGATTTCCGCCCCCAAATGATAACTTGGAGGCTTCCCACCTCCATAGGGCAGATCCCTCAGCGAGAGATACGCTCAGAAAGATCTTCCTGAATTCCTGTTCTGGCAGCTTCATCTTCTGGCTCTTTTTCAAAAAGCCGATGCCCAGGATGGAACCAAGGATAGGTTCTTCTGATCACCACCTGCCACTGAGCTGCGGAACGCTGAGAACAGTGCCTGAACCACATCAGGTACTCCTCGATAGAGCGCTTGGGCACTTCTACCGACATAAGAGGAAGAGTCAGGACCTGATTTTCAGGGCAGAACAAGGTCAGGGAACCGAAATTCCGGAAAATACACCTGCAGCCGGACTTGGATCATCCAGAATGAACCAGGAGCAGATAAATTCAGAGGACTCTTCATGGTGACAGTGTGTAGATTCTTGAATAGATGAGCCAGAACTGACGGTCCAAGCCCAACGTCTGTGTGATTGTGCAAGGCTTCCGCCAAGTGCCCGGACTCAAGCAGAATGGCAGAAGAGCGGTTTGGGAAGACAAACCTATTCAGCCAGGTCCAGAAGGAACAACATGTGCTGCTGATCCTTATCCTCCTTCACACTGAATTTCTTCAAATAATTGGAAAAGGAACAACTCTGGTTGATGGCAGCATGAGAGATGGTGAAGGGCTTGGTCAATTTCTCCTGATTCCTCTTTCGGTGGTAATCACCAACAGCAGCATCAACAGGGTCTTCCATGGGGTCTGAACCCAAAAATCTGAGCCATGTCCAGCAGGGTTGGCGCCATTGGACCCACCCGGAAATCGAATGTATTGCTGGCAGAATTCCAGAAACAAAGGGTAGCAGCAAGGTTCTCATCCCGGTTAATGGATTCCTTGGACAGCAGAATTGCATCATAAATTCCTGCCATCTTCCAATGAGCTCCGAATTCTGGGAGAAGTTTGTCAATCCAGCCTGACCACTTCACATGACAGTTCCTCACCTCGCTGGACTGGAACGAACGGCTCAAATTCTTCCTGACCAAAGAATAGGAAGAGGGGCAGAAGTCCCTTGATAACACAGAGGTGCTTCAGCATCCTTCTGGATTAGCTCTGCTATTTCAGTCGGAACAGAACCAAACCAACCAACGAGGCCCCAGAATCAGAGTACTCTCAAATAAATGAAGGACGCTTTCATCCAAATTCTTCTGAACAAAGGGATGAAGCCTCTCGAGCCTCCTGATCGGTGCATAATTACATATCATTTTGTACCCTTTTAACTTATGATTTGGTTATGTTTTTGAGTGAAACTTGTGCTTTTAATAAGTTTTGTGTTTGTTTCAGTGTTATAAGCTTGAGACTCACTAATTGCATTTTGGAGACAAGTTAGCTCAAAACGGTGTCTGCAGATCAGTCAACTTCACGGATTGGACTGTACTTTCTCAAGAAGAACCAGATAATGATCCATATATCATCGGAAAGATACGGAAGTCTAGTTTCTGTAGAATTTTACGGTTCATGATTCCGAGTTTTCTAGAGAAAGTTATACATGTTTTGGCAACTTAAGGTCAAATTCGGCAGCATCTGCGTTACTGGACCAAAAATCACATTTGAAGGCCTTTCCGATTTTTCCTTGAGTTGGGCTGCATATGCTTGGAAAGATAAGACAAAGAGCTTCAAGATCCATATTTTTACAGATTTTTCAGACTGGAGCCACAAGCCCAAAACGAGCCCACAAACTGGCTGCAATGCATTGTCATGCATGACATATGCATGATGAAGTGTTGTTGATTGTGGGAAAGTTTGGTGAAGCATATTCAATACATATATTTGAGTGGAATTTTGCAGCAGCCAAATGAGCCAAAAGATGTTGAAGTGGATGATGCAACACTAAGCCTAAAGACAAGAGGAATTGTTTTCAAATGCAATTGTGTGTTAGGTTAAGTTGGTGAATTAAGTGTAGTGTGTTAGGTGAAGTTAGTGTGTTTACATAATTCAATTGTATAATTCAGATTTTCAACCTCCTTAGGCCTATAAATAGTGAGGTTTCCTAAGCTTGTAAACACACCCCAAGGGGGGAGCTCTCAAGCACTTCTCTAGAGCTCCCTTCCCTTCTCTCCCTTAAATTCTCTTAGTTTCCCTTTGTAGTTCTCAATTGTTGTAATAAGATCATTCTACTCAATTTTCTTTTTATTAAATCTCAAGCACTTTTCTATTCTCTTCCAAACACTCTCCAAACCCTAAACACATGTCTCTTCCCTTCTAAATTCCCCATGTTCTCCAAACACTTTCTCTTCCAAGATTCTCAAAGTTCCCAAACACTTCTCCCATTCCTTCATCAAATTCTCAAACACTTTCCAAACACTTTCTTCCCCCTTTTCAAAGCTCTCAAACACATGCTCTTCCAAAATCCACAAAATTCTCAAACACCACTTTCCTTTCTTCTCCAAAAGTTTCCATATTCTCAAACACTTCCCAAACACTCCTCCCTTCTCTTTCTCAAACACATCTCTCCTCCCTTCTCCAAATTTCCCAAACACATTTCCCTTCTCTTCCAAAAGTCTCCATGTCTCAAACACTTCACAAACACCTTCCTTTCCCTTCCAAAATCCTCAAGCCTCCCAAACACCTTCCTCCAAATTCTCAAGCTCTCAAACACTTTCCCTTCTTCCTCAAATTCTCTCTTTAATGTTTTCTTAGTTGTAATTTATTTTTCTTGTAATGTACATTCTTTCTTCTTGTTTTGTTTCTTTTGTTTTCATTTTTGTTTTGTGTAGGAAAATTGAATTGGATCATTCAATCACCAATCCCTGTGGAATCGACCTCGCACTTACATACGCTAAACTACCAACGGTTCGTGCACTTGCGAGTATCACAAGTTGAGGATGCAGTTGAACCCATTTTGGTGCAGCTGAATCTACGCAACAAGTTTTTGGCGCCGTTGCCGGGATCGGTAACATTGTTTGATTCTATTTGGTTTTCCTACTTTTTATTTATTTTTATCTTTTTCATAACTGCACAGTTTCATGTTTTAAAGTTAATGAGGTTAATTGATAAGTTGTGTTTGTAGTCCAACGGACAAGGACAATTGCCTGACAAGCAAGAGAACTGGGTTTGAGTCCCAGCTTACACAACACCCAAAAACAAAAAGGTTCAAGTAGCATGTTGATTATTTCTAATTTATGGTTTCATTCACTTGCTCTTAATTAAATATCTTGTTCAAGTTTACATAAACACCATGTGACTCTTGGACTGATTAGTGAATGAATGGGTAGATATTGAAGACAAACACCATGTTTAAATTCTACTTGGTTCTTTATTGTTTTTCTTGTTCTTAATGGGTTCGGAATTTGTGTTTAGACTAAACACCATAGCTAAATATATTTTCTGAATACTTGATTAAAACCACACACCATATGGATAATCATATTTGAGAAAGAACGAACTTCATAAGCTAGTTTGATTACTTTGTTGCTTGTTACTTTGAAGGATGAAATTGGATGTGTGTTGATTTTCCTTTCCATTTTAGTTTTAATTTCCTAATCCTTTAATTCTGTTTCAAGTTTTCTGTGTTCGTTTTAGCAAGTAATGTCAGCTTAATAAAAATGGAGAGAGATGAAAACCTCAATCATAAGAATGGGGAGTGTGGAGTAGTGGGAGAAGTCGCGACCTAATCGCTTCAAGGGGGAGTATTCCAATCCTTTCTCTTTAGTTGTTTTGTTATTATTTCAGTAATTTTAATTTTCTATTTCTTTTATTAAAAAAAAATTTTAAAAAGATTTTTTATATGAGCTGACTCGTGGTAACTCCAGTGAGCGTCTCCGTCAATAGTGTCTAGGAGTTCTTTAGGCGACACCTTCGGTGTCTAAGAAGTTTGGGTTTTAAGTGGGACCTTTGTGACCCCTCCAACCTTCCCGGATCCCCTGGCTGTGTTTTCTGAGGCCTTTAACTGGTCATCCATGAGTTGCTTGTATATTTGTGTGTTTTAAACAAAACAAAAAAAAAAATTAAAAAAAAAATTTTAAAAAAAATAATTGAAATTTGAGTTTTTATTTATTTTCCTTGTAAATTGCAATTTGGAACTTCTTTGTTTTTTTTTTTTGTGGTCAGTTAGTTGTAAATAATAATAAATTTTAAAAAAATCAATTTGGAACTTCTTTGTTTTCTTTGTTTTGTTTTGTTAAGTTAGTTTATGTATTTATTTACGTGGTGTGGTTAGTTAGTTTATTTCTAAGTGTTAAAAACACATTTTTATTTCATTCAAACATTGCAAACAAAGAAAAAAAAGTTAAAAAGTTAAAAAACAAAAAAAACATTCAAATAAATTAAAAATAAAAACAACATCTTCATCATCTTCATCTTCATCTTCATGGCATGCCTCTATTCTCTCTTACTTGCAGAATCTCCAGCAGCTCCACATGGTCCTCATTTTTTCTCCAGTGCTTCCACGTGCTGATTGGCAAGGAAAGCCGCTTCTGGAGTCCGCCACCATAGCTTTCAAGGAAGCTACTTCCTCGCTCAGCGCGGCACACTCCCGTGTCCTCGCCAATAATCGCATGCCCAAGTTGGTAGCCGAGACCGCGTGGAGCACAGTTAAGTTGTGGGACTCCTCCACCGCTGCTTTGTCAGACCTCTTTGCCACATGGAGATGATCTGTCGTGTGAGCTTGCTGCCAATCATGCCTTCCAACAGCACTCTCTCTTTCGACACCGCCTCAGAAAAGTTCGGTATTACCTCAGCAAAGTTTGAGGCCGTACCGTGATGATATGTGGAATTTGGGAAGACAAGATTTGGACGAGCCCTTATCTGGACATTCGGTGGTGCAAGTGAGAGCTCAAGGTTGAGATCATCAAGGTGAGTGCATGAGGATGCCATTTGTTTTGCTTATGAATTTTTTTGATGTTTTTCCTTGAGTTTGCAGGAAGAAATGCGGGGTGCTCTTCTACTTCACTTGAGATGAGTTTGAATAGACTTATACAGACGAGGGAGCCGAAAGCACTTCGGATCTCGAGGGTGCTATCCTGTGCTCTTTTCTCTCGGATCCCTTCATTTCTGCGCGCAATTGCGACCGCGTTTTTTTAAAGGGAGCATGTCTACACTTTCACTTACTTTTGCCTCCCTGTTTTCTGATTGCTTTGTATTTTTGTCTGTTATTTCTTGTCATTTTGTTTTTCTTTTCTTTTGTTTAAGTTTGGGGAAGTGTGTTGTGTGTGTGTTTTTTTTTTTTTTTTTTAAAATTTAATTTAATTTAATTTTTTGTTTTTCTTTTTAATTTAAAAATAACTTGTTTTCTTCTTGTTTGTCAGGTTTCTTAAGAATTTAATTGGAAGAAGAGACAAAATTAAAGATGCGTCTTGGACACCTGGTGCAAGAATCCCAACTCTTCTTTTAAATTCTTGTTTGAATTGCGTGTTTATTTCAGTTTTTATTTATTTATTTATTTATTTTGTTTTTATTTAATTAGGTAGTATAATTTAAAACTCATAGGATATTCTTTAAATAAGCTAAACTTTTGGTAACTCCAGTGAGCAACCGCAGTCTATACAGTGTTTAGGAGTTCTTTAGGCGGCACCTTCGGTGTCTAAGAAGTTTGGGTTTTAAGAGGGACCATTGTGACCCCTCCAACCTTCCCGGATCCCATGGCTGTGTTTTCTGAGGCCCTAAACTGGTCATCCTTAAGTTTTTCCCTTAAAATAAGCAGTTACTTGTGTGTTTACTTAACTAAAAATAAAATGCATGTTTGGGTTTTCATGTTTTTGTTTGATCATCGTTCTTTAAATTTAGGGTCAATCGTCTCTTTGAAATAACACAACGTTTTTATTTCCCAATTTAAAAAAAAAAAACAAACAAAAAAAAAAAAAAAAAAAAAAGAAAAAAGAAAAAAGAAAAAAAAAGACATACATTTTAAAATTAAAAAATAAATAAAAGCTGAAATCATTTTTTCTTGGCGCTCGGTGTCTCGACCATAGGAGCTTTTAGTTTGGCCATCTGGCTGTCCTCTTCCTGGGCTTCACGCACAGCCTCTTGGGGCTCATCACTTGAGCTCCCAAAGATCGCAATCTTAGCTTCAGGGTAACTACTCTCGCGATCTGGTTTCTTGCGTTTACCCGGTCGGTCTAGGTCTTCCAGCTGTTTTCGCATGTCGCGAGAGTACAACTCTACCATCTTTGATAGGTTTTTATTCTCGTCCCGCAATACGTCTAGTTGATGTCGATTCACCTCCACTATCCTTGACTGCTCCCTTTTCAAGCTTTTTATAGCACTCTGACACTCTTCAACCATACTGTGCTCCGCCGTCAACTGACCTTTCAGCACTTCTACCTCATGGGACTTCGCAAGTAGGCGATGAACCAAACTTGCGACACATGCTGTACTCTGCATGCTCAGTGCTAGGGCATCACTCATGACCCGGTTGTCATCCCTTGTCCCGAACACACGTATATCTTTAGGAGTCACCAAATTTCTGCCAACTCCAATGGCAACATCGTTGTCTAGGAGTATTGAGTCATTGACAGTCAGGCCCCCGTGCGGAGGCAAAGTAGGGCATCCATACTGGTGCTACTGCTTGGCCTCGTGTTTGAGTCGGTGGAGCTAGGTTGAGATCCAAGGAAAAGGGGTAGGAAGAAGCCATTTGATTTCTCACTTTTCTTTTCTTTTTTCTTGTTTGTTTTCTCTTTTGTGTGTTTTTGCGTTTGTGTTTTTCCCTTCTTTTTTTTTTCTTATAGATGTAGTCTTTGACAAACCCTAGCCAGTGCAGCGTGTAGCATTTTCTGAATCTCCAGCGTTCCTCGAGTCCCACAACCATCTCACTTTCCAACCGTTTCCAACTCATTTGTCACGACTTGCTTTGTCTGAACGGACGCGTTCAGGAAAGTCGTCGCACCTTTCCATGGCCCCGTAATTTCTGCTTGTGGAGTCTGCGGCGCCTCTATGCGTCGACACGTGTCTCGCCCTGTCTCATGGTCCCTTACACTGAACCGAGACGAAATTAGGACCCATGTTTCAGAATCCAATTCACGTTTGATCTTAAATTAAAAAAATTATAATTAAAATTAAAACATGTGGGCTTCAGATTTCAAGTTGGGTTGGGTTTTACTGTTGTTAGGTTAATTTCATTGTGGGCTTTGGGCTTTCAATTGTTTGGGTTTCAGTTTGTGTAAGACTATCTGTTAGGGCTTACTGTTTTGAGTGTTTTACTGTTTCGTTTTTTTTTTTTATATTTATTTTTTATTTTTTATTTTTTATTTGTTTGATTGTTTTGTAATTTTTATTTTGTAATTGTTTTATTTTATTTTTGTATGTTTTGTGATTTTTATTTGCTTTAATACCTTTCATTTGTTGTTATGACATTGTTTGTGGCTAATTTTTAAACATTGAGGACAATGTTCATTTCTAAGTTTGGGGGTATTGGAGTTTAGCATGTATTATTTTTTTTTCTTAATTAAAAAAAAAATTGCTTGTTTTCCTTCTATTTGAGTCTTGTTTTGTTTTTGAGTCACTTTCCGAACAACATTTGATGAGATTGTGATAAATGTTTGCATGACTTAAATGAAAATTGGATTTCATTTTATTTTAATTTAATAGAATAAAAATAAAATTGGCATTGTTCTATCATGATATGCTTGAAACCTTCTTTACACTTGCCATTTGTTTCATAATTTTCCAATTAAAGGATTTTCATGATCTAAAGAATTGTATGAAGCATAAATTAGACTTATATAACCAACCATATAAAGTGAGCTTTTGAGCCTTGTACTTCAATTCATGAGTGTTATACATACTCTTATTTTCTTGTCATCTAAGTTGTTGTTTGATCTCATTATTCATTGATTTGGTTGAACACTTAAAAGTCATTCATTCTTGTGCAATTTGACTTCATGACATTTAAAGAAATGATATTAAGGCCTTCTTTGGATCGTTTGTGCCTTTCAAGCTAACCTTATGCATGCTTAAGCATGATTTTCCATCGTTAACCATTTTGAGCCTACATGTAAACCTTTTCTTTCATTTACCAATTATATTTCATCGCCTTAGCCTGAAAAAAAAAAATATTTACCTTTCTAAGGAACTCATGAGCTTTAATTGGGATGTGTTTTTCATACTAAGTTTGGGAATAGGTGTTACATTTCGAAAAAAAAAGAGAAAAAAAAAATCACACAATTGGTGAAAGAAAAGAGAAAAATAGTGGTTGGTAGAAATTTCATTTTTGGGCCTTCAAAATAATTGGTGTTTGTTCAATTAAAGGAAAGGAGTATGAATCAATGTAAATGAAGGTATAAGGAGTTTTGATCATGTAAAAGAAAAAATCTAATCGTGATGATTCGAAGTCTTGTAAACAATTGTTTTATGCTCTTACATTGCGAGTTCCTTGGACTTTGTATTATCCATACCTTTCATTTCTTACTCACCTTACACCCTTGGCCCCATTACAACCTATGTTAAAGACCTAAATTGATCTTAAATGTCATGTGGTTGAATTGCATTGATTTTTCTACTTTTAAGTGTTTGGCATCCTTCTTGAGATCATATTAATGCAAGTTCTTCATCTTTCTATTTCGAGTTAAGTCCTTATGGTTTAACTCTATTCTCATGTTTATAACTGAGTGTTGCATTATAACCTTCTTCTGAGTGATTCATTTGTGAGAGGACAACTTTGGTGAGATTTGAAGTTGAACTTGTGCTTTGTATGATTTTCGAAATTGTGTGAAAACTAAGATTGGGAATTTGTTGCATTTGGCTATCACAATACCACACTTTGAACATGTTGTGTTTTGAACTTTGCCACATTGTGAATAATGTCTAAAATGGAGCTTTTATTAATAAAACTTTTGAGTCATGTGCATAAGTCATTTCTCTTCAGAAATGTTCGGAAAGATTGTTTTGAGTTCTTTTTATTTTTGTAATTGTTTTTGTTTTGGTTTTGCTTAAGGACTAACAAATTCTAATAGGTTTTCTAACTACTTTGTTTTGTAGAAATTAGTCAAACGTTTGTGGGTATTCGATATCTGTTAAACCCTCAGGAGACACAACTCCTCCTACTAGGGATACCTAGAGGTTTAAAGGCTTGTTGCATACGCTAAATGCAATCGAGTTACCTACGAAAGTGGTCTAGTTAACTTATTGTTTTATTTTTATCTTTGTTTTCCGTTTGTTTTGCTCGAGGACTAGCAAAATCTAGGTTTGGGGGTATTTGATCGGTGCATAATTACATATCATTTTGTACCCTTTTAACTTATGATTTGGTTATGTTTTTGAGTGAAACTTGTGCTTTTAATAAGTTTTGTGTTTGTTTCAGTGTTATAAGCTTGAGACTCACTAATTGCATTTTGGAGACAAGTTAGCTCAAAACGGTGTCTGCAGATCAGTCAACTTCACGGATTGGACTGTACTTTCTCAAGAAGAACCAGATAATGATCCATACATCATCGGAAAGATACGGAAGTCTAGTTTCTGTAGAATTTTACGGTTCATGATTCCAAGTTTTCTAGAGAAAGTTATACATGTTTTGGCAACTTAAGGTCAAATTCGGCAGCATCTGCGTTACTGGGCCAAAAATCACATTTGAAGGCCTTTCCGATTTTTCCTTGAGTTGGGCTGAATATGCTTGGAAAGATAAGACAAAGAGCTTCAAGATCCATATTTTTCCAGATTTTTCAGACTGGAGCCACAAGCCCAAAACGAGCCCACAAGCTGGCTGCAATGCATTGTCATGCATGACATATGCATGATGAAGTGTTGTTGATTGTGGGAAAGTTTGGTGAAGCATATTCAATACATATATTTGAGTGGAATTTTGCAGCAGCCAAATGAGCCAAAAGATGTTGAAGTGGATGATGCAACACTAAGCCTAAAGACAAGAGGAATTGTTTTCAAATGCAATTGTGTGTTAGGTTAAGTTGGTGAATTAAGTGTAGTGTGTTAGGTGAAGTTAGTGTGTTTACATAATTCAATTGTATAATTCAGATTTTCAACCTCCTTAGGCCTATAAATAGTGAGGTTTCCTAAGCTTGTAAACACACCCCAAGGGGGGGAGCTCTCAAGCACTTCTCTAGAGCTCCCTTCCCTTCTCTCCCTTAAATTCTCTTAGTTTCCCTTTGTAGTTCTCAATTGTTGTAATAAGATCATTCTACTCAATTTTCTTTTTATTAAATCTCAAGCACTTCTCTATTCTCTTCCAAACACTCTCCAAACCCTAAACACATGTCTCTTCCCTTCTAAATTCCTCATGTTCTCCAAACACTTTCTCTTCCAAGATTCTCAAAGTTCCCAAACACTTCTCTCATTCCTTCATCAAATTCTCAAACACTTTCCAAACACTTTCTTCCCCCTTTTCAAAGCTCTCAAACACATGCTCTTCCAAAATCCACAAAATTCTCAAACACCACTTTCCTTTCTTCTCCAAAAGTTTCCATATTCTCAAACACTTCCCAAACACTCCTCCCTTCTCTTTCTCAAACACATCTCTCCTCCCTTCTCCAAATTTCCCAAACACATTTCCCTTCTCTTCCAAAAGTCTCCATGTCTCAAACACTTCACAAACACCTTCCTTTCCCTTCCAAAATCCTCAAGCCTTCCCAAACACCTTCCTCCAAATTCTCAAGCTCTCAAACACTTTCCCTTCTTCCTCAAATTCTCTCTTTAATGTTTTCTTAGTTGTAATTTATTTTTCTTGTAATGTACATTCTTTCTTCTTGTTTTGTTTCTTTTGTTTTCATTTTTGTTTTGTGTAGGAAAATTGAATTGGATCATTCAATCACCAATCCCTGTGGAATCGACCTCGCACTTACATACGCTAAACTACCAACGGTTCGTGCACTTGCGAGTATCACAAGTTGAGGATGCAGTTGAACCCATTTTGGTGCAGCTGAATCTACGCAACACCTCCATGGCATGAGCATCGACTCCAGCCCCAGTAATATAATCAGGAGGAACTGAGGAGGAAGAGGAACCACGAGCACGAAATTTTGGAGAAGACATTTTTTTTGGGATGGATTGATCAAAGAAAAATTTTGGTGGGAAGAATTCTGAAAACTTGGAAAGGAGGAAAGACTGAGAAGACAAGGGTTTCGAGATGAACAGGAAACTGAGCTTTTTCAGATTTCTTTTAAAGACTCGAAATCATGGGAAGACAAGACGCCTGAAAGCTGATAGTGACCAGCCCGTAACTAGCTAGTAACTGAACAGTTTCCCACGAAGCCTAGTTCGTGGTGGACAGACGTGGCAGGGCAGGGGACGTTTTATTTCGGCGCGCACAATTTAATGACAAAATCATTAAGTCTAAAACCGTTCAAAAAACAATTCAGACTTAATGGGGGCATTGTTTGGGCTTAAAATTGGCGCACCCATGCCAAAATAAAAGAAAAGCCCACGATCCTGGGCCGCTCGTTTTAAAGTCAGCCCATCAGCACATCCAGCCCATTAAGCGATGCAAAGCAGGCCAATATCACGTGGCCCAAAGAACGTTGGAAAAACTGGGCCGCGAAAAGGGCCAAAACAGTTCCGAGCCAAAAAGAGATGGGCTTGACAGTTTCGATTAAAAGTGACCGTGCCCATGAAGAGGAATAAAACAGAGCGCTTCTGAAACAATTTTCTGCTACCAGAGGATAGTTTATCTAAAGATATTCTGATATTTTTGATAAACACTATTTTTAAGAGATAAGCAGACTCTTTTTCTGTGAAAGGAAAAGAAGCGGGAAACGGGGAGTTGTTCAAAACTGAGAGCTCACCATCTCAAAACTGGAGACTCTTACAAAAAACTGGAAACTCGCGAAAGATGGGAGACAAGCATGGCACCCCATCAAAACACAGGGGAATATTCATGTTTCCCGCTTCTTTTCATTTCATCTCAGGAAACAAATCAAAAAGGGTGAACAATTTGGCACGCCCGGTGGGACATCTCAATATATGTACTCTGCCGTACTTTGAAAGTACATGTATATTGGAAGTTCTAGCCAGAATCTACGTCGCACGATGGAGCGAGACCAAGCAGCCTTCCAAGAATGACCAGAATCAGAAGAAAGCGATGTAAGACAGTCAGTCCATGGCAGGTCCAGGAAGCAGGCGTTCCAGAACTGGTTCCAGGAGGCTAAATCAAATACACGAAGCTGTGTTCCGCAGGAGGTTACGACAGAGGAGTCAGAGAGTCTCTAAATAATATAACAGCCATGATGCAATGGCAAGTTAACAGGCAATTCAGGAAAAGACCGAGAGGCCGTCATGGCCAGAATTCCAAATCCTAATGCTGTGGTTCAGCAGCTGGATCTTCCCTTCGGTCCTCCACCAGATTTCCTCTTCATCAACAAGTTAGAGCCCTAGTGCAAGGAAGCTATGCAGGTGTGGGGGGATATATCAAAACCTGGACTTCATGGACTGATTTAAATCATGGGAGAAGATTTGAGGCTTGTGAGATGAGTTGAGTAAGTGGATCTATGAAATTTGATTTTGTTGCTTGATGGGTTTAGCTTTGATGTTAGAAAACATACTTTGCAGAGAAATAGAGGAAATGGGCATCATTGGGAATGGCTGGACAAGTGACCTGTGCAAGAGGAAAAGAACTAATTCCTGGGTTGCTGAGAAGAATGAGAGCAATGGAAGAGGACCTAAAGTTAATAGAAGAACAGAAGAAAGAAGTGGAAGATAAGCTGAAAATGGTGGAGAGAGAAAAGAAGGAATTGGAGTACAAAGTTGGAGAATTAGGCAAGCAGAAAAAAGTATTGGAAGAGAACAGAATGGGCCAACGACCAAGAGAGAATTGGATTTGGGGGGTTTCATTTCTATCAATGGGTCTTGGGTTTTTGGTGATTATGATGATGCTCTGTATCTTGAGCAATTGGTTGACATTTCCTAGTGGAAACTCTAAAAAGCGTATGATCAATTAGGTAGAAATGTAACCGATATGTAGTTCATTTTGCAATGAAATTTCAGTTTCAGTTTGGTGGACATATTGGTGTTGGTGTAATCAATTTGTTTCCATTTTGTTGATGAGAGGGCATGAGTGGATAATTGTGATATGAACAAATATAGAAAAGCTGGACAAAATGTAGTGGGTGTCGATCAAAAGGTGTGAGAAATATAAAACAATTTCTTCAGCATATATAACAACCAGTTACATGTTCCAAAATCTACCAAATCAAGTTCCAAGTGAAACACAAGCATAAAGATAGAAGAACATAAACACCCAGTTCAGGTTCCAAAATGTACCAAATACAAAACATCCCTTACAAAACATCCACACTAAGTTCCAGCCCAAAGACTCAAAAACCACATCCAACAAACCATTCATAACTAACATGTTGACAAAACACATCCAACTAGTTCAAAAAACACATCCTCCTAGTTTTCTTCACCACATCCATGGTCTAAGCTTCTTGGCAGGAGACTTGACTCTCTTGGCAAGAGACTTGAATCTCTTAGCAGGAGACTTTGATGGTTGTGAGGCAACCTCAGCAATGTTGGGTGGTTGTGATGATGATGATGTAGCTCCAGTATAAGAGAGTGGCTGTGATGATGGGAGTGGTTGTGATGACGATGGCTTGTTTGGCATTTCTGTTGTCCCATTTCCAACCTAAAATAAAATAGAACCATATTAACTAACCAAAGTATAAGACTTAAATTTGACAGAGTTGTCACTTACATTTCCTCCTCCATTTCCAGTTCCAATTGGCATTTGTCCTCTCCCATTTCCTCTCATTCTTCTTGTAGTAGTACCTCTACCTCTACCTCTCCCTCTGCCTCTAGTTGGGTTGGGCTGATTAGGCTGGGCCTAAAAAACAAATAAATAATTAAATAAATAAACTAAACAATAACAAAGAGCATGGTAAAATGTTCCTTAGTTAGGCCTACAGAACAAAAAGAAATTAAGAAGGGCCTAAATACCTGAGCTGCCCCTTGGTTCTCATGCCGTGTCTTATTATGTCACTCCTGGCCACAAACAGAGCATCTTACCTTTACATAAATCCTTCTCAACTTAGTACGTGGTGGATTGTAAAATCGGGGCAAAGGGTTTGGAGGAACTGGAGAGGTACTTCAACCTCAGCTGGTTCTTTGTTCCTTGATTTCTTGGGTCTTCCAGGTTGCTTCTTATATGGAGGAGGTTTAATTGGAGGCCAATTAGTTCTCTGCCACTGGTCCATGGATGGTATTGGATGTACCATAGGTTCATATGAACTTAGGTAGGCTTCTTTCTTATAACGGTCATGTGCATAGTCAAACACATTGGCCTCATTTTGAAAGATACAAGAAATATCATGAGAACATGGGATCCCACACAAATCCCATCTTCTACAAGAACAAGTCTTGGCTTTTAGATCCACTACATACTCTCCCCCATACATATGGCTCACTTGGTATTTGCTCTCACCTGCTAATCTAGGAATGCATTGACTAGCTCCCAACTTGTTCTTCTCACTGATCTTGAAAATCCTAGGCAATCCTTCTATTAGCCATTCTTAACATGATATAAACTCTAATCCTTTCAAGACATGTTAAGATAGACTTGTCTCTTGAATCTAAAATGCAAGAGTTAAAGGATTCACAGAGGTTGTTCAACAACAGATCACACTTAGAATCCGGCTCAAAATGAGATCTACTCCAATTTTTGGCTGGTCTTTTGATAAGCCACTTCCACGCCCCTTCATCTTGCTGTTTCATCTTCTCCATTTCTGCTTCATACCAGGGAATGGTAGTTGCTCTTGCCGCAACCCAGAGAATGTTTTTCAGTGCAAGTCCAACATGCTCTGTCCTGAAGTTGTTGTAGATATGCCTAACACACATTCTGTGTCTAGCTGTTGGAAGCAATGTCTCAATTGCAGGTATTATACCTTTTTGCTTGTCACTTATAAACACCCAAGCTTTCCCATTCTCAATTTTTAAGTCTACAATCAAAAGTTCAAGGAATCAAATCCAACTACTTTTTGATTCCACCTCTACAACAGCATAAGCAACTAGGTACATTCCATTATTCCTATCAACACCAACGGCTGTTAAAACTTGCCCTGTGTAAGGTCCCTTTAAATGGCATCCATCTATACCAATGAGAGGTCTACATCTTGCCAAAAATCCCCTCTTACAAGCTTCCAAACATACATAAATTCTTTGAAACATAGGTACATCACTATTCATCTTTTTCTTTATAATCACAGTGCTGCCCTTATTAGCCTTCTTCAATTCTTTTGCATAGTCCCATAGCCTCACATATTGCTCCACATAGCTTCCTTCAATGATCACCTTGGACAAGCTCTTTGCTCTATAAATCTGATGCCTTGAAACATTCATATGGTACTTTTCCAATACCTCAGACTTGAATGCCCCTACATCCCACTCATGATTTTTCCTAATCTTGTCAGCAAACCTATTTGACAGCCACTTTGAATTAGTATATTTTAGTTTGTCCACTCTAGTACACTCGTGCTCTAAGGAGAGAGTCTTTATGGAAAATGTCTGCTCATCTCTATCTATCTTAGAAGCAAATAGAATAAATGGGCATCTCGTGTGACCTACACACTTTGTTTGAATCCTTCTATTATCATTCTTCACCAATTTGACATTCCTTCCTTGCACAATTGCATACTCCCTAATAGCTTCCTTTAGTTCTTCCTTATTGACAAATTGCATTCCAATTCTAAACTCTGGATTTCTCAAATCAGTTTCTTTCCTAAATTGTTTAAAAGTTGGCTCTGGATTTCTCAAATCAGTTTTTTTCCTAAATTGTTTAAAAGTTGGCATCTTCCATTTCCTCTTGCTTGTCTTTTTTTGACCATCTTCCTCACCACCAGAGCTATCACCATCAGAAGGAAGTCGATCACTATCTTCACCATCATCTGATATCTGCCCTGTAGCTTCATTAATAGGCATTTCCTTCATCTCTTCAAAACATGCAGCTTTTTCAACATTTGGTGCATCGTGAACATATGCAGCCTCTTCATTACCATTTTCTTCTTCACTTACTTCATAATCACTGTCAACAATAACATCCTCTTTTTCCTCCTCTTCCTCTTCATTTCCAATTTCAATTTCACTATGTTGTTCTTGCTTTTCATCTACACTCTCTAGCTCGTTGTTATGAGTAGGATCATGGTAATACAACACCAAAACCTGATCTAATGAAATGCTCCCAACCAACCCTGGAATACAACCATCATTTACAACCTTATTCATAGCATGCTGACCACTTTTTGCAGGCCCCTTATAGTAAACTTTTAAGTTTGTAACCCTTTGTGTTATATCAACTTTGTACCCAAGATCTATCCCAATTTTCTTTAAATCCAATAATGATAGATAGTCATGAATATAGTTGTCAACATAGCATACTTTGCCTCCCTTATACATGCCATTATCCAACAGACCAAAGTGGTGGAGTTCAAGAGTACACAGCTCTGCTTTATCTACCACATTACACAAAGGTATGCTCAAAGTCAGCAATGAAGACAAAGTCAGTGCAGGCATGTGCAAAAAGTGTGAAATCACTTCCATGACAAACCGACAAAAATGGGACCACAGACAATAATAAAGACTCCAACTACAATTTTTTTCAACCTTAAAGCCAAAACTTCATTGTCAACAGGAGGACCACACATTTGCAAACTGAATATAAACCAATATCAAATGAAGAAGGAATATTTAGGTTATAGTAACTTACCATACTTGGGGGGTTCTCCAGACCACCGAAAAATTGTCTCCATTTGAAGAAGCCTCCATACACAGTAGACCCGACTCTTTTCTCTATGATTTTCACGAAACTCAAATCCTAAATTTGTACTTTATCACTTTTTTAACTCTAAATCCTTTGCTACTTAGTCCATTAAACCATAATGTTCCACAATCCCCCAAAAATCGAAGTCAAATACCTCTCGATTTGAAAACCCTAGATTCTCTACCTTCGCGATTTGAAAATCGAAGTCATCCTTTCGTTCTCTTCTTTTTTTTTTTTTTTTTTTTTCCAGTATGAACCTTTCGTTCTCTTCAAAAGCAAAAGATTCGTATTAATTAAGCAAAAAGTCACATTTGCCCATCACTCGTGCTCTAAGATGCTTGCCACGTCATTATTTTAAACGGAAAATGTCACAGACTTGATGGAAGGACTACCTGGTGCAAAGGAACAAAAAGTTGAGTGACCCCCGCAACTAATAATTGAATTGAGGGACCAAAGTGTAACTACGGGTATAGTTTAGGGACCATTGCTGCGAATAATCTTATTTTTTAACAAATAAAAAGTATAGCCGCTCGGAGATACTCGTTTTTTTTAAAAAGAAATAGTATAGCCACGTCGCCATACGCGGTTTTTTAATTTTTTAAAAGAAATGGTATAGCCGTGCGGCTATACTCTGTTTTTTATTTTTTTAAAAAGACATAGTATAGAGCCATACACGGTTTTTTCTAATTTGTTTTAAAAGAAATAATATAGCCCTGCGGCTAGACTCGGTTTTTTCTAATTTTTTAAAACAAGATATAGTATAGTCCCCCGCTATACTCGGTTTTTTTCCTTATTTTTTTAAAATAAAAAATAGTATAGCCACACGGCCTAGAATACTCAATTTTTTTTAAAAGAAATGATATCAATTCCAATAAAACTTTTAAAATATATAAATGTTAGAGTTAAAACCCTAACAATACTCATTCTTTATTTATTTCAGACGTCTTCTTTATTTTTTTTGGTTCAGACGCCTTCTTCTTAAGTTCATCTCTCTCTCTCTCTCTGGGGCCTAAGTGGGCTTTAGTGGATGCATGATTCATGCCAATGATTAGCAGCAAACTGGATCAGTAGGAAAGTAAGATAATTGGTCACTTCAATGGAAAAACTAGTAAATATACTTGAGGCATGCAACTATAGTTCATCATGGTATTGGGAGTGATTTATTGTCACTAATATAATAACATTTATTTATTTAAATATAAGAGATTTATAGGTCTAAGTGTTACTAATTCCTTAACTAAAATCGAGAAATGAATCTCGTCACTTAGCAATATATTCAAAAGTTGTGGTTAGATTTGAGAATCAATCGCGCCTTCAATCATTGAGAAGTTTGTTGCAACTTGCAACGATGTCAAACAGGCTTGAGATTGCAATCTCAAAGTGGACGCATTCTGCTCTAATACAAAGAGATTTCAAGCTTAACGATGGAGTTAAAACTCGGTGGACCCACTAATCCAGGCGTGGGTGTGCTAATGCCTGTAGGAGATAATATATCCTAATGCGTCTGGGTCTCAAGTCCAATAATCCGCCTACAAGGGGCTTTTCTAAAAGGCTACATTTTTCATATCACATTCTTACCACCTCTCTAATAGAGGTGGGCTCCATTGTATTGATGGGTTTCATCTCTATTAAAAATGTGGTATGAATATAATATGAAAAATATGATAAGCCTAACATTATCCTTTCTAAAATGCCGTATTAACTTACCAACCGGTTAACACTTAGTGTTTCTTCATACACAAATTTTTACAGCACAAATAATATGTTCCGTCATCCAAAACTTACTGTATCATCCATGTTAGTGGCTCAACACTATCAAGTTGTTTGCCAATATTTTCTATTTATTAACATTTTGCGATGACTTTAAATTAAACAAATAAACCACCACTCCATTAATCAACTCCAAAAAGCCCAATGGAAAATTACTCTGAATAAAGAAATTCGACCAACCACGTGCATTTTGGTTTTGCAAATCCCTTTTTTTCCAAGGGTCCAAATAATGAAAGACATTGGCCAACTAACTCAAACTTGTTCACCTGTTTTCTACGTGAAATGATGGACGATTGATGATCTGCATTTGGAAGAGAACATTAACTAGAACATTTATTAGAAATTGATATATTTTTCATATTCTAGGACTGTTTCAAATACTCAATAGCGATTTGAAGACATGCAAAATGAGCTAGCGGCTAGCCAAAGAATGTACAATGTTGATGCTGGTGCTCTTCCTCTTATCTGAATTAACCTTTCGTGATTACTACATTTCTGCATTTATATTAACCCTATGGTATTTGTAGTAATTCTTGTAATGGCCTTTGTGACTAGCCTTTGTGCTTGATTTATAAATGCAATATACGATTTCCTTTATATATATATATATATATATGAAAAAAAAAGGTACTAATTGAAGTTCTATATATATCTCACAATTAATTTAAGAATCACAAAAGCTACAACAAAAGTTCCAAACTAAACATTAATGTTGGTTCAAAATCCCTACCAACAATCAACTTAACTAAAAGACTTGAAGAAATTAGGATTAACATCAGCACAAAACAATTGACTTTGAGAGATAGCCCGCCTCCCTTCTAATTTGTTCTTTCATATTTGACTTGCACAATTTGCTCCATTAACTACGACATAATTGTTCTCCTAGAAACAGCGTAGCTTCTACTTCTTGGATACACATCTCTCTTCACCTTGACTTCTTCTTCATCAAACTCACAAGCCTTGTCTTCATCAATCCTTCCAATCCCAACGCTACGACTGCGAGGCACGGTGTTGAGCACTGCCGCCATTGCAGGCTGCCTAGGCTGTTGCGCTTTTTGAGCAAGATCGAATTCAACTTTACTTCTTACACTCCTAGTAGAAGCAGCCCTCATAAGCTCCCTGTAATCTTCATTGTTAGAGGCGCTGGATTTGGTGGAGTTGGTGCTGTAGCTTTTAGGCAAAGAACTTGGGATTTGGGTAGGGCAACCCATCGCCGCGGCATAATCAAACGTACCCGAGCACTCTGTCATGCTCTTGATGTAGAAGTCCCTGGCCTTGATTAAAATCCTTATTGGGGACTTCAAAAACCTGGCGAGTCTGCTTTCTTTCCTGGCCTTGGCCATGATCATGTAATTCTAGTTTTGGAAAATTTGTACACCGAATAATTCTGGCTTCTGCGATCTCTCTCCCACGCTAGAGAGCAGGTACAGTGCGTATATATCGAGGAAAGACAAGAAATGTCTGGAAAGGTAACAGAAGAAGGTATATGATTGTGGAGATTCTAAAATATAGATGGTTTTGTAATGATGGCTTTTGAGGGAAGAGCATATGTATATATAATATGTATGCAATGACGGACATTATTTAGAAGAGGATTATACGTCTGTGGGCCAATGCATACACATGAAATGAAGCGATGGCTGAGGAGGGAGAAGTTATCGCACTAGAGACGTGGTGTTGTAAATTCACTCAAATTATAAACGTATTTAATATTTAATATAGTGATTTCAATAATTATATATAATATATTGGAGATAAATGAGTAACATCATGTTGGCATATGAGGCGCGGTGTTATTATAAACACGGAATAATTTCTCGTAAGAAAAAAAGAGAGAGGGTATTTGAGGAGAGGAGATATGTTTTGTAATGTAGACCAAGAAGCAGGAGGAGCAAATTGGAGGGATGCGTGGACTTTGTCAAGGTGAAGCCGGATCAGAATTTAGAAGGAAGTATGATAAAAACAAGAGTACCACACACGAAATAGTATTAGGAACAAGATACCTTAAAATAAAATTAAAGACAGAAAAATAATTTAACTTGTAGCAGCCCTCATTTGTTTTTGTTTGTTTTGTGTACCGAAATTTTTTCCATTATAATAAGGATAGATAGTTGAGTTTTCTATGCTTACAACAACAAACACGCAACACACTGTGTTTACAATGTCATGTTTGCTTAATATGTGGGTCAATGTGCTAAAATATATATCTTTATAAATTTCCTTTTAGAAAGATAGACGTTATTTTGTGGTCACAATATCTGATTACACAATGTGAAAGGTAAAGTCCATGTATTATATTGGTTACTGTCACTCGTAGTCGGTCGAAAAATATGATCAACCATAAGTCGAAAAGTATGACGTCAAAAATTTGTGATAATGTTCAAAGTTACCTTGCTACAATGCTACTTGCATAATATTTTGGTAGGTGTGTTGATGCCAGATTATTTTTGTATTGTCCTCATAATGTAATACAATCCCGCTACGGTTTGAAAAAAAAAACAACAAATTTACTTTGTCTCTTGGGTGGATATATTAAGTGGCCCTACCTTACATTATTATTTCTTGGGATGGTCCGGCCTCGGCCGGTATGAAGATTGCCGGCAACATCCATCTCTGTTTTTTCTGTCGGCATAAAAGTCTATTAGTTAAGGGAGGGGATCTCAAAAGAATATCAGAAGAACCTTAAATTGATGGACAACAAAAAGAAGGAAAAAAAGTGAGAGAAAGATCAACGAGTAGTGAAGTGTTTGGACCAAGGACCAGCGACTACTGAGTCACCACGTATCCTTCTCTAACACATTAAAATTGAAGGACGCTATGATTTCAATTTGCATGACATGATAGTGCATGGCACGTTTAGTTTCAATTTTATAAATTGTGAAATTGACAAATTTAATTTAATATTAAGGAACAAATCATCAAGATACTTATAATCAGGGCCCTCACTATGAATTTCCTTACTTTTAGGTAACCTCTCTCTAAGGCCTTGCATAAATAATAAAGAAAAATATTAAGAAATGTTCTTAAATACCATTACTGTTTGCTATAAAGTTCTCAAGTAGCAGTATTATTGTAGCAAATAGTCTCATTATGGATTTTCCTATAATTTAATAATGCATTATTTAACGAATATTTTAAATCTTTAATTAATATTGCATATATATATATTCTTTAATTAATATTGCCTATATATATTGTTTATAGAAATGCACCATTTATGTTGAATTAAAGAAAGAGGCAAACATGAGCTTAGACAAGTTAGCTAAAGCGGATGTACTCCCCCTACCCCGTATTTTAGATTAGTTTAAAGTAGATTATCGCTTATATAAAAAAGCAAAAAAAGAAAAAAAAAAAAAAAAGTATGACTCCCTAAACTAAAGAGAATGAAGTTGAAATTGATATAGAACTTAAAATAGCTTTTGTGTGTTTTTAGCTTAATTTTAACTAAAAAATAGAAAGTATGATTGTAGATCCTCTAATATCAATATCATCTTGATATGCTATTGATATTATCCTCCTTTTATAGCAAACAGTCATAGATAGTCTTGATATTACATAAATAAAGTATCAATATTTTGTCGATTTATATAGTCAATTTGTCTATTTTCTATGGTACTATTTGAGAATTTTGTTACATTACTAGTGGTATTTAATAACATTTCCCAAAAGGATTTGGCATTAAACTAACCTATTATTGGATTTTATTTTTTTTGCACTAAACTTATATACCCACAGGAAATAATTTTGCTCACCTACTTCAACCCAAGGTGTATCCTCACTACCCTTCTTAATACTTGATACATGTCCACAGTTAACTTTTTACTTTGTATTTATAGAACCATTGTTATGCATATGGACACATGTTAAGTGTTGAGATGGGTGATAAAGATACACCTTGGGTTAAAGTGGTAAGCAAAAATGCTCTTTATATCCACGTTAGAACTAGAAAAGAGTCTATTTGAGCATTGTAAAAATTGAAACTTGTAAGTCACAAGCATGTTAACAACATATGCTTCCACCCATCACCTCTTTTTTGCTAATTCATCAATCTGATCATTCTCTCATTTTCTCTAAATAAAAGTTCTATCACGAATTTGAAAGATTTTGATGCAATCTACCTAATTGTTTTTGGTCATTGTTTTCAGTTTAGGACTTTTATTCACCACATGTGCAATTGGATTGCTGAAGACTGATGCTCTTTTCCAGATCTGTCATGTTCTACGTCTTCTTCAAGGCTAAATGCGGTTAGTTTGACAGGGGTGATTGTTTTAGATTGATTTCATGGTTAATTTTAATAATGCAGACTTTGTAGTTGTTTGTTTGGTTTTGTTCGCTTTAATTTTGTTTTTATTTATTTATTTGTTGATTCTTCATTTAACAACCAACAGTTTCATGCTCAATAAACAAATAAATAAATGTACCGAGTCAAGTTCCCCAGCTGATAATTAAAAAAATTCGAACTTTTTCCGATTCAATCACACTTTTTGTACTTGTATGTAGCTGGAGCTTGGTAAGCAAAAATTAGGAACTGACCAGGCCACCAAACTCATTCAATGTAATCGTAGGCGTAGCCCCTCCAAAATTATGTATTGCCAAGTCAAAACAATAAAAACGAAACTGTGTTTTTTTATCAATGGAAAGAAGAGGAGGAACTTGGTTAGGCTCCTAAAATGCCCAAAAGGACAATTTCAGAAATCTTGTAAAAGCCAATAACGTGTAGAGTCACCTCAGTACAACTTCATGCATTACCACTTGATTTTGAATACATAATTTATACAGCTAATTTATTAACATAAAAAATAGATGAACGCTCATCCGAAAAAAAAAAAAAAAAAAAAGTTACATAATCATATCCAAATGTTCACTCTATCAAGTTGACCCTAAACCCTAGTGGTAAAACGCTTTGCTTCACACTCATGATAAAAGTTCGACTTTTATCTATGCTTATTTTTAATAAAGTCAATAACGATCCCATTTCGGACGAAGAAGAAAAAGAAAAAAACTGTACAAGTGAACCCAATTTGCTGGATCAACTATGTTATTATCAAGGGGCAGAATGGTTCATCAGATTCAGGACTGAGTCAGGTTTGTTATCCTTTGGGAGAGTCAAGGCTATAATACTTAACCCCCAAAAAAAAAAAGGGTCAGCCTATCCAAGAAGAGTTCAACTTTTTATTTTCAGTTTTTTTATTGCATGCCCTAGAAGTTGTCGTCCTCTTCATCAACATTTTCCGTACATATGTCAATATATGTTTGACCAAATAAAAAATAAAAAATAAACTATATATAATTAGCCCAAATAGTCATTCTCATGCATATCTTGTTGATCCTTTCTTGTTTTTGTTTTTGTTTTTATTTTTGTATAAATGGTATGTGAACCCACGATGTATAAGTGCATGTTTGGGGTTCCGGCAAAACCCATAAAATCACATTCTCCCACAGTTTTTTTATGACAAAAGTGTTGGGTAAAGCAAATAAAAAGTGATTATTTTGAAAGCTAGGGAGCTCTGACAACAATTTTCAGAAGCCGCAAAGAAATAGCTCCAAAACTGATTTTTATAAAACTATAGGGTCCGTCGGGTAACGTTTTTCAGATAGTGTTTTTAGAGAATATTTTAGAGAATGAAAATAAGAAAACAAATTTGCATTTTCAGGAAATGAAAAATGCGTCTGGTAGATAGTTAGAAAACATCTTTAGAAAACAAAAACAATGAAAACTGGTAGTACAATTGTTTTTCAGGTATATTTTTGATAATTTTAGTTCTTCTTTTTTTTAAAATTTTTAAATTTGATATTTTTAGAGGCTAAAATTATTATAAACAATGAAAATATATATAGTAGTACAAATTGAGAATAATATTATGTGAATTATTTTTCAAGGGTATTTTTACTAATTTCTGTTTTGAAAAAATATTTTTAAAAATGTATAATTTAACAAATGAAAATTTCTATTATTTTTTAAAAGATAAAACTATCTTTTATCTCCTTTCTTTTTTCTTTTTTCTTTTCTCCTTTTTCTCCTTTTCTTTCTTTCTTTCTCTTTTCTTCTTCTTTCCTTCCCGGACCCGTTCCTTCTTCTTTCCTTCTTCCTCTTCTCTACTTTCTCTTTTCTTCTTCCTTCCCTCTTTTTCACTCTCACTCCTCCTTCCTTCCATGACATGAATCCCATCAACCCACCTCTCTGGTTCCACTAATTAATGGTTGTGGTGGTTAGATGGGTGGTGATGGTGGCTGAGCTGGGTATGTGGTGGCTGGTTTCTCTCATCTCTCTCTCTCTCTCTCTCTCTCTCTCTCTCTCTCTCTCTCTCTCTCTCTCTCCCCCCTCCTCTTTCCTTTCTTTTCCCTCTTTCTGATTCTTTCTCTTCTTCCTTTCTGTCTTTTCTTTTCTTTTTCTTCTTCCTCTCTGTCTTTTTTTTCTTAGTTGCAGATTTGTGTGATTATGAGTTTTTTTTTTCCTTGAAATTTTGGAGCTGATTATGGCTGGAATGAGGAGATTTGATTGTTTTGGATATAATTTGATTGGATTGTTTGCTCAATTGACGGAGGAGAGTTGGCTTTGATTCGGAGAGACTGAAAACAAAAACGCCGAAAACGAAAACAACTTTCTGGCATTTTCAACATTTGTTCATACTTTCATTTTCATTCTCAGAAAACAATTTCAGCTTGTTTCTTAAAATAACCCACCGAACACGTTTTCACATGAAAACAGAAAACAAAAACAGAAAATGGCCCTTGAAAATGATACCGAACAGGCCCTAAAATACCAATACCGTCCTTATTATTTCTCAAAATGGCAAATGTTGTAGAATGCATCACACAAGTATTGGGCTTATGAGCCCGAACCCAGATCTTGGCTCCTCCAAGCCCAAGTTGGAAAACGTCAAACATTCATTCATCAATTACGTAGGCCCCCTATACACACAATTATGTCTGTTTGGTATCCATTTTCACTGGCCCAACAAACTTGCCGAATATCTGGGCCTATGAGGATTATTAAAATGTCTTTTTGTTGAGTAGGGAAAGAAAACTAACATTACATCATCAAACGCTTTTTTAAAAATTTAAAAAATTATTTCCTTCCTTTAAAAAATAAAATAAAATAAATAAATATTATCAAAAGAGACCAACGGAGTCTAGCCCAGTGGAAAGGATATTGACTTGCAGACTAGTGATCTCAAGTTTGAATCCCTATGACACTTGTGTGTGTGAGAAAAACCTCCTCCCCCAATATCGCTCGTAAAAAAAAAAAAAAAAGGTCAAAAAAAAGTGCAATGCGTGTGAAAAGCCATATTATAAAGATATTCTTCTTTTCTTCTTACTAACAATATTATAAAGTTAGTAACTATTTATTTCTTCGTACTAATAATATTAGAGAGCACCAACTAATGGTAGGCACCAACTAATGGTAGAATTCTATAGTGAAGGCCCTTAGATGATGCCCATCTATTATATGTAAGTTATATAAACCATATTTATTCACAATAAATAAAAAATTCACATAATTTCTTGCTAAAAGTTGATGTGTCTAGCATTTTTCATAACCCTGTTTTGGCCCAAAGCTCGCTTGAATCTTGACTACCAATGGAGTTGATTTGATTAAAGAAATAAGATAAAAAGTGTGAACACATTTCCGGCGCATCTTTTCAGTTAGACCTAATAGCACTTCTTAATCTAACAATTTAAAAATAAATAAATAAATAAAACAACAAAGAACCCTAACGAGGAACTCAATCTGGTGGGTCATGTGACACCTATGTCGTGTGTAGCAAATTTGATTCCAATATTTTGGACATCCAGATTATAACTTAATATAAAATTATGATTGGATAATCTTTTAATAAGCTATCTTAACCTTTAAATTTGAATCATAATAAACAAGCCATTAACACTCATAACAATGCGCTCACACATTGTTCATTAAACTAATCACTCTCTGTTCTGTTCTGTGCCACAATAAATTAATTAGTATTATTAATTTATAATTATTATTATTATGTAATGAATCCAACCTAAAATTGGCAGTGGGCAGGGTCCAGTCTGGGAGGACCCACACAAAACCCCCGTGCCCCAGTCCCACCCAAAAGCCATAAATAATATTTAATCCACCCAAAAAACATTAGATGAAAATAAAAAACACGTTGGCGGGGGCACGTGTCGGTGTATGATTGAGTGAGGGGGCAACGGAAGCAGCAACGTATTAGAATGAGAGCAGTGTGGGAGATGGGGAAAAGCAGTCAAAGCATAAGACCGGATAAGCCAACGGAGGCGTACAGTCAAAGCAAAACTGTCGCGGTCAAACGCTTAGCTGGGACTTTACCCGAAAAAATAAAAGTAGGAAAATATTATTATTTTGAATATTAAAAAGTGGAAAATTGGTTGGAGGGGTCCACTTGGGTTTTTTACTTGGTAATTATTATAATTTTTTTGGAGAGAAAAAGTGTCTGAAATATTCGATTTGCTAAATCGAGATGTGGCATCGTACGTAGGAAGCTCATCGTGGGCCGTTCCTAATTTCCTCATTCCTAGTAACTAGTAAAATAGTAAAGTAGTAAATAGTGGTACGTGGGCAAAAAGACTAGTCTCTCCCCTTCGTGGGGGTTGGGTCATGACTCAGATGACTCGTGGGTACACTTTACCCAAATTGGGCGGTCTTTTTGACCCACTTTCCATTCCTCTCTCAAAATACCACTTTGTCCTCTTTCTCAAAATATCATTTGACTCATGAAAATCCGAAAGAGTCCTTTACATAATATTAAATGTAAAAGAATTTCTTTCCAAAAATATAAAAATAAATAAGTTGTCCGTCTAATTGTGATCCAATAAATGAATAAATACAATGGGAAAATGCTTGGGGTGAAAATAATTCAAATGTGGAAGAGTTCTGTTTAAATGATATGTCAATTTTGCGTAATTCTTATTGACGTATTTGTGACACTGATTTATATGAACTTTAACATTTTAGACACTAAAGAACAAGTTTTGAAAAAAAGTAACTAGTTATTTATCTAGTGACACTTCTCTCGTACAATTGTGAGAGATACTCCAAGTTCAATTCATTTCAAAGTTGTTTAAAAAAATACCAAACAGGGGTATAATTGTCAATGCGGAAAAGATTTGTAAATGGACAATAAAGATGGATAAAGCAGGTAATTAGCAGAGAAGCGGGAGATTAAGGAGACAAGTGAAATGACTGCACGTGTGCTGCGCGGGCCGAGTGGCTTATTCACCGGCTGCAGCCCGTGGTTCCCGGTCATCCGATATTTCAAAGTCCCCATTTTTAATTTTTTTACCATAAAAAAACAAAAACAAAAACAAAAACAAACATAAATATAAATAAACAAATTTATTATTTTCGGTAAAGACTGGAAGAGCTTTCAGTAAAACTTCTCCAAAAGAAGAGCTATGGCTTTTCTCTGCTCCTCTCTCTCTCGGTCTCTCTGACCACCTTTGCCTTTGGCGGTACGGCCCCTCACATAGTTTTTTCTCTTAAAGCTCTTCGAATTCCTCATTTTCTCCGTCTTATGAGATCTGGGTATTGCTTATTTAATTTTCTTCTCTCAATTTCTGCACAACCCTCTTTAGATTTACTTGTAGTCTCCACTGTTTGCTTATCTTTGAGCGGTCTAAGTCTTTTTGTTTTTCACCCTTTGCTTTGCTTTATTGCACATCTTTTTCTGTTCTAGTGAAATGGGTTGTTGATTGAACCCTTTTGAAGCTTGAGCATGAAGTGAAACGAGCTTGATTGTGTGTTTTATGATGTGTGTATTATGATTGTAATGATGCTTTTGACCGTAGAAAGAGATCAGATAAAAAGCAAACTAGGAAAAAGCAACAGAAGCTGTGTGTGTGTGTGTGCGCAATAAATAGAGTATTGTTGCTTGTATATTGTCAATGAGAGAAACACAGGTGGGATTTTTATTCTCTGTCTTTATCCCTTTTCATACATTTCATGTGCTATCCAGATGTAATGTGCTCTGAAGGGAGCTTGCCATTGCAGTCGTTTTGAGGGTTTTATTTTGTTCTCTCTGTTTTTTGGGTTTTTAATATTTTTGAGGGTTTGGGTTTCTTTTCTCTCAAAAGGGGTTTCAAGAATGCCTATGTTTCAGCCCTCAAAGAGGGATGGGGTTGTTGGGTTTGATGGTGGTGGAGATGGGCATGTCATAGATCTGGACACAGCTGTGAAGGATGGGGTTTTGGGTGGTGTTGGTGGTGGGGTTGTTGCTACCGGTGTTGGTGAGAAATTGGATCTGAGGAAGATGATTGAAGAGCTTGACTTGTCTGAGGTCCCTTCAGTGTTCATCTGCCCAATCTCCCTGGAGCCAATGCTAGACCCAGTGACCCTTTGCACTGGCCAAACCTATGAGAGCTCCAACATTCTCAAATGGTTCAATTTGGGGCACCTCACCTGCCCCACCACAATGCAGGAGCTCTGGGACGATTCGATAACCCCGAATAGGACCCTTTACCATCTAATCTACACTTGGTTTTCTCAGAAGTATCTGCTCATGAAGAAGAGGTCTGAAGATGTTCAAGGAAGGGCTTCTGAGCTTGTCGAGACACTAAAGAAGGTGAAGGGTCAAGCTAGGGTGCAAGCCCTCAAGGAGCTTCATCAAGTTGTGGCAGCTCACGCCACTGCCAGGAAGACACTGATTGATAAAGGTGGGGCTACTGTAGTTTCATCCCTGCTAGGTCCATTTACTTCACATGTTGTTGGTTCCGAAGTCATTGCCATTCTTGTCAATTTGACCCTTGATTCAGAATCGAGAACGAGTTTGATGCAACCCGCAAAAATTTCGTTAATGGTGGACATTCTGAATGAGGGGTCCATTGAGACGAAAATCAATTGTACCCGGTTGATCAAGATGCTGATGGAGGAGAAGGATTTTCGATCAGAAATTATTTCGAGCCATAGCCTCTTGGTAGGACTAATGAGGCTGGTGAAAGATAAGAGGCATACAGCCGGAATCTTGCCTGGACTTAGCCTCCTCAGAACAATATGCTTGCATAAGGAAGTAAGGGGTTTGATGGTGAACATTGGGGCTGTCCCTCAGTTAGTTGATTGTTTGCCTTCTCTCGACCATGAATGCTTAGAACTAGCTCTTTTCGTCTTGGATGCACTGTCCTCTCTACCGGAGGGAACATCAGCTTTGAAGGATTGTTCGAACACTATTCCGAATATGGTGAGGCTTCTTATGAGAATTTCAGAAAGTTGTACTCAATATGCACTGTCAATTTTATGGTCTGTATGCAAACATGCCCCTGAAGAATGCTCATCAATTGCTCTGGATGCTGGTCTAGCCGCAAAGCTCCTCCTTGTGATACAGAGTGGTTGCGGTCCTGTCCTGAAGCAGCAGTCTGCAGAGCTCTTGAAGCTTTGTAGTCTAAACTTTACTGATACAATATTCATTTCCAAGTGCAAACTCACAAGGACAATCCAATGACAGGGAAATTTTACTTGGATATGTATATGACCCCTTTGATTCTGATATGTGGCCCTGAACAGAATGCCAAATCGGGGGCGTGAGGTATGAATCAGCTCACCTGTATATACTTGAAAAGTATGTTTGTTCCAACAATTGATTCAACATTCATGAAGAAGTCTCACAATGTGGACATCACACACCATGCTGGTTCTAATGCAATCATGCAATTTGCTCAACTGGCGTCAACGGTTGTCGAATAAACCCCAGAAGAAAGAAGAAAGTGTAGTTAGTTGTTGGATAAAGATACTTGTTAGGAGGAGAATTTGCTCCAAAAAATATGGAGCTTGCAATTACAATTGTAATTGTCAAGAAATTGCTTGGCTCCCACTCTTTAGTTCCCTTTGTTCTCCTTAAGGTCTTGGTAGTAGCTCCCAGTTTTCCTATTGTTTTTTTTCTTTTCTTAAGTGGGAGTTTTTCTTTTGACCCACTAACTGTAGAATTTGTAGAGCCTTTGAGTTCTGTTCTCCATTTTAACGTGTACATTGAATTGAAGTCAACAATATCTTTCCCCAGTTATTTGCTTTGTTTACAATGTAATTTCACATTCTGTGGTTCTTGTATATAAGATTCTCTCATTCTTGTTTAATCTTCTTCTTCAAAGTTCGGATTTTCCCCCTCTTTTTGGTTTGTTTCAGGCTTGCTGATCCAATCCCAAACTCTCAATGAGTGTGAGGAAGTTGGTGGATATTGGCTATTGGGTAGGGGAGAGAGAGAGAGAGCGAGAGAGAGAGAGAAAGTTGCAGGTTGCAGGTGCAGGTCCTAGACTTGATTACATCATGTGCTGAAGTTTACTATTTAGGGCAACACTAGAGGGCTTTGGTGCATTGTGTGTACTTTCTTTGAGAACGGGACCAATCGATGATAGCTTGCTTGCACTCATTCATTCATTCATTCACTGCTGAGCTGCTGACTGATATGAAATATTGAAATGAAAGAAATGAAAGCTCAGAGCTTTCACTGCACTTTGTGTGTGTCGTTGAAAGTTGAAGCTGCTGCCATGTGATGTGCCTCGTTTTGGTTTTCAGTAATACCTCCAAATTTTGAGAGCCAAGCCCTACCACAGCTGTAGTGCAACTTAATGATTCTACAGCAAATGTATGAATTATAACTGATTTATTTATCTACACTTGAAAATACAAAAAATAAAAATTGTGGTGCAAAATTATGGGATCCTAGCCTTCAATACTAGATTCTTTTTTTCTCTGTTTTCTTTTGGGTTTTGTGGTGCAAAATTATGGGAGTGGGCCCTTCGTCTTGCATTACCTGGGAGATCTTTGAAGCCTCAACTTTGGGTATACTGCTTTTCAGTCTTTCACTATTTACTTTTCTTTCTTTGGTTAATCATTTGTGTCAATGCTCCACAGGAGGAGAGGGGACAAGTGAAAGCAACAAGAGATTTCCACCTCCATTGTCTTGTTTGACCAAAAAGCCCCTTTGTATAAAGGAATCAATTACCTGCATAGAACATCTTCGAACGACAGTTAATAGGCCCAAATTCATGGAGCAACCAATTCTTATTTGAGCTGGGTTTGGGCTTTGAAGGCCCGCCTTTTTAGAGTATACAACCATTGCACTAACAGGTACATTTTTTTATGCCATGTGTTTAGGGTAACATTTTTTTGCCAGACTAATAATGATATACAAATTCTTATATCGAAGAACTGTAAATTTGAATCTCACATTGTTACAAGAATCACGAGTCTAGCAAGCAAGATAGCATTTCCTCGTATGCTTATATGATTTTGCATAAAATTTGAGCTACTCACTAGTGACTACGCATTAATCTCCAAAATAGGTAAAGATGAGTACCCTTTCTTTTGTTTTGATTCATTTCCTCACGGCACACTTGAATAGTGGTTTCGTCAGTCACGGGGTTGAATATAGTGACATTAATTTGGTATTTAATTACGGCTTGCCTCAATAAGATGGTACTACAAACTCTGCATTCAGATTGCAGCACCATGCTTCTCTGAATCTCTGTAGGCCCATTTTAATGAAATGGGGACCAGCCCTCCCCACTTTCATGAACAACTAAGATACATTCTATTGTATTAGAGGGTACAATTAAGCTACTATAAGTAGCATTTGAGCCGTTGATGCATAGTAAGATTCACTTGCATTAATAATCCACAGTGACTTTCCGGCGTATAAACTAGTGTTAGCACTGCTCTCGAGTCCATTAACAATATGTCAAATGGATCACCATTTCTTTTCCAACATCAACTTAACATGTTATGCAAAGTTGCCAATTAACACTTAGTTTAGTGGTACTTCTCTTGAAAGAGTTTTCCGTTCAAAACCCGTCCCCTAATGATAATAAAAACTTAACATGTTAGTCTAATAATTTATGTAATAATTACCCAACTGCCATATAATTGACGTAATCAGTGATCACAAGCTCTTAACATATCATGATAAATATTTATAACGACCATTGCTTAGCGTCATGGTCGGTTGGAGAAGACTTGAAAAATTAGCATAGGTGGTTGTTTACATTTTACTTCCCCCGTTGTTTTTTGTTTTGTTTTTGTATAAACGATATTTTAGTTTAATTTAATCTAAACTATAAAAAGGGATATTTAAACTCGGATGTAAAGTGGAGAGCACATCAACTTTAACCAATTTAGTACTGCTCTCGAGTCCATTAACAATATGTCAAATGGATCACCATTTCTTTTCCAACGTCAACTTAACATGTTATGCAAAGTTGTCAATTAACACTTAGTTTAGTAGTACTTCTCTTCCTAATATTGAAAGAGTTTTTCGTTCAAAACTCGTCCCCTAATGATAATAAAAACTTAACATGTTAGTCTAATGATTTATGTAATAATTACCCAACTGCCATATAATTGACGTAATCAGTGATCACAAGCTCTTAACATATCATGATAAACATTTATAACGACCATTGCTTAGCGTCATGGTCGGTTGGAGAAGACTTGAAAAATTAGCATAGGTGGCTGTTTACATTTTACTTCCCCCGTTGTTTTTTGTTTTCTTTTTATATAAATGATATTTTAGTTTAATTTAATCTAAACTATAAAAAGGGATATTAATGTAAAGTTTGAGTTTTTCTAGTCTTTATAATTAAAGTGTGGTTGTGGGGCTGCTTTCTTTTGCTTTTCTCATTTAGACTGGATTTTAGTGCATCCAATAGACAAAAAGTTTCCACTTCAAAAAAATAAAAAACACCATTTCCACTTATTAGGTTACATTCGTTGATGTTGATAATTATTAGTGTTCAAAGTAAATCAATAGTAATTGGCGAACGTTCATCTCTATTTTCATTTTTTTTTCTTCATAATAAAGCTATACTACTCCATATTGAGTCTAACCAAAATTGAGTATTGAACTCATCACAAGTATATATCGTTTTTACAATTTATATGAGTCGAACATAAGATCTACTATAATCAAGTGGAGACAAATACCACTGAATTAGAGGGTAATTGGTTATTCTTATATATCCTTTGAATGTAGGATCCTTTTGAGTCAAACAAGTTAATTGGATTACAACTGTATTTGCAAGTATACAGAGAATTTAACTCTCTGCACCAAATTTTGGGCAAAAGATTTCAAACATTAGAACTTGAAAGAATGGTTTTTCTTTTACTATAGTATTCTAGATTGATGTTGGGATATGGCCTTGGGTTGGTTTCTTGGTTTGTTCATAATTTTTTTTATAACAGAAAATAAAAATTAAACACTTGACTTGGTGAAAATATTTTTGTTCTTTGAGTGGTGGGAGGAACCCTGACGCAAAGCTTGATTTTTTTTTCGGGGGGGGGGGGAAAAGAGAGAAAAAAATTAAATTTTTTTTAAAAAAATAGACCTAGTTGTTGTTTTATTAAACATTAAAAAATGTTGCACAAAATTGACTTAGTCACCTTCACTTCGTTATCAATTGAAGGGTTTTAAATAAATGCTCCCTTACTATTGGAGTACTTAATAGAGCCACGAGTATGACCACAGAAAAAAAAAAAAAAAAAAAAAAAAAAAACGAACAAAATTAACAATAAGAAATTATGACGATGCCTTAGCGTCAGTGCTTACTGAAAATAACATATTTGTATATGATCCTTAGAAAATTTGGGTGGTTGCTGTGACTGGCTGGGATGGGGCATATTTAATTCCATGCATAATAAAATAATGGGTTGGAAGGTTCTTCTTCTAGGGCACATGTTACTTGAGGAAATGGGTCGTCACGCGTTTGTCATTTTTGGACATTGGACTCAGAAATTGAAGACGAAGAAGTGCCTGGTTGGTTGATATTCAGCAGAAATATGGATAGCCATCATACTCTGTTGCTATACTTGTCACATTATTTGCATCCAGAAGTTGGTAATAAACCAATTGGGTTGGCCTCAAATGATTGACAATTATGTAAAAGAAGTGCATTATTGGCAGAGAAAAAATGTAGTGCTTGAGTGAGATCACCATCAATTCACATGTAGAAAGTCTCATCCATGTTTTGGGTAGATTTTTGCCTTTAATTCATATCATGGGATAATCATATAAGGTGGATTTCTACACTTATTACCAATTAGATATTCTAATTTTATCATGATATCTGACTATCGAGCGTTTCTATCCATGAACTAATTTTGAATATTGAATGTTCATTTTTATCATGATATATATTATAATTCGTTATTTTCACGTATCATACCAAACGGCCGCACATGTTCCCACATCCTCTAAATGCTAAAAATTGTGTCAATCGTGGTTGTATGGTCTAGGCTAGCATCTTTTGGTGAAGATTAAGCAAAAGTTTCCCAACTAAAATATCTGCTTTCGTCACATATTTGACATGCAATTTGCAAAATAACATCCTACAGTAGAGAAGAGAGATGCATGCATGTAGAGAGAAAAGTGGTTGATCAAACTTAGAGTAGAGTATTACTATTACACCGAATACCGAATAATTTAAGTGTGATTTGGATTGATCTTGGTCTTTTAATTATATTCAAATTATTTATAACTGAAGGGTGATTTGGATTGATCTTGCCATATATTTAAAAAATTCCATTTTGTAAAAAAAAGTCAAACAGTCATATTCATAAGAAATTCGTATCCATTAAAAAAAGAGAGAAGAAAAGTTACAAGCATCATTACATTGAATGGACGTGCATTCAGTTCGATGTATTTGTAGACTGCTCACCATTTTTTGTGTTAGCTATTGGTTTATTTATGATGATTTCCAGATAATCATCTAAACTTCTGCAATCTTAGTAATAATCAGTTCAAACATGCACTCTTAACTCTTTCATTGCTTCATTTTGAACAAATGAAAACTAAGATTTGGATATATTGAATCAATCATATCTACCAAATTCTTCGATTTCGAAACGAAGCCGTTCCATTTTGGGGGTGAGGCAGGCCTGCAAGACCCTCAGAGCCTTAGACATTGCTGAAAATACTTGATCACTACTAGAAGATGGAGAACAAAATAAAAGGCGACAACAATATGCTTGCTTGTAATGCAAGCATAGGCTTAAATATACAATATGCTCATTGGAACCAACCTTTATGAATGAGTGCAGTAACTGTAAGACCAGATCAACGAAGTGTGTTTTACTATCATAATCAAACGCACATAAATTAATAATTGGTCAATATTTTGAGTGTTGGTCAAAGGTAGAACCAGAAGCACGTGTAACAATTGTAAGGGCCCGTCATGCATAGTATAATGGCGGCTTGGTCCACCTTAAGCAACTTGCTTCGCCATCCCTAGAGCTCCAACACCATATCTTATTAAGAGGGTTATTTATTCAAATAGCCCTCAAATTTATACACGGGTTGCATTTTAGTTTCTCAACTAAATTATTCATTTAAATAGTTCACTAATTTTTTATTAATCAATGAATTGATCGTATCGTTCCATTCCCCATCACACAAAAAATGATCAAATCACACCTAGGATGTTTCTACACTAAGGGCAGGCTAGGCAGCCACCTAGGGTGTTTCTACACTGGCCAAATTTTTTCAAAAAAAGTACTGAATGTGCATCTTTTCTCCTCTTGTTTGTCTGCAATGACTTCTCATCTACTTCTCTTGACATATAGACATCAACTTCTCCTCTTGCTAGCAATAACTTCTCTTTTTCACAACAATTATTCAACTCATTCTCTCCTTTTTATCATCTTATGCATTTTAATTTGAAATTGAGTATTCTAGGGTTTAATTAGGAATGATTTGGGGATTTTGTTGAAAATTAATTAGGGCTTTGATTTTAGGAATTTTGTTGAGATGTTTGATTTGTGTTGGTATGTTTGATTAAATGCATTGATGGTATTATGAGAATTGGTTTATTTTTGTTGAGATGTTTGATTTCTCTTCATAGCAAAATCTTTCCAAATCTTTCATTGTTGAGCCTCAAGTTGAAACAGTTGAGAATCAAAGAGTCGATGATGATCAATATTTTAATATCAATTATCTTAAGTGTGATCCATGATTATGTTGTCTAGTTTTTTGTATTTGTTAAACTTTTATTTATTGGTAGAGATGCATTTGAGGCTAAGGCTCATTACGTCCCTCTAACTATGTGTATCTTTATATGCTTATTAATGAAATCCACTTGCCGTTGAGTTTAGTATGTAAATTTTGCCCAATCGACTTTTGATTTATGGAACCGCCACTGAATCACACAAAGAATAACAGAGAAGAAAAAAAAACACCAATAATACACAATTAAATCTGCTTATATTATATATAATTCGTCAAACATTTTGATTTGACCACATTGCAATTTTACACAAATACAACTGTCAGCACAGACACAAACACACCCGCCGACGGCTGAGGACAAAAACCAACATTGAAATTCTGTTCTTTATTTTCCCTTGCCTTCCCCAACGGCTTCCCTTCTAGGTTGTTGCCTTCCTTTACTCATTTTTCAATCTATATATATACATAAATTAGTGCTTCGTTATTTTCATAACACAAAAATCAAATCCCCAGTGATCTCAGACTTCATTTTTCTCAAAAACCCAGAATTTCAATCCCCCATGGAATCTCATTCCTCTTCTTCTTCAGCCTCTTCCACCACCACTTACTTGTCCAAAACCATGCAACCAACAATGGGTTTAATCTCAAATTCAAATTCACTTCCTTATCACCAATCTTCACTTCACTCTGTTCGGAAGCCTTCTTTGAAGCCATGGCGGAAGCCGGCGGTGGCTCCGCTTCCGCCGACCCCGCCAAGAATCTACAAAGTGGACCCCATTAACTTCAAAGACCTTGTTCAAAGCCTCACCAGCGGGCCGGGGTTTTTGGAGGCTCGATCTCTGCAGAGCGTTGCACCGGCGCCGATTGATGTTCAGAGAAATGCCTCTGCTCTGAACAATGTTCTTTCTTCTTCTTCTTCTTCCCCGGCATCGAAAATCATTTCACCATTTTCAGCCATGTACAAGGACTTGGCTGAAACACTGGAAATGAGTTCTACACCTCATCATCAGAAGGCGCATGAAAGCAATGTGGACCCTAGTTATCTGAGACCGAACTTGCAGTCACCTTCGTCCCATCATTGGTTTTCTTTTCCTCTGCTCAGCCCAGGAACTATGTCCAGTCTGGAACAGAGCACAGTGCTTTAGGACTATTTCAAACCCTAGCTAGGCATGAGCCAGTTATATAAATATGTGAGCCCAATTTCTATAAATTGTGGCCTTTTTGTTTTAAGTTGTAAGTTTTAACATCCTGTTATGTTGTAGGGAGTTTGATATAAATGCGCAGAAGCCATTTTTAATTTGAATGTGAAATTATGAATCAATGAAATCAGATGGGATTCAAGCAAATGGCTTGTTTGCTCAGAGTTCTTAAATTCTTAGCCAGTTTTTCTGAATCCAAAATTTGATGAACTGGTCACGCAAAATAATGCAACCCTAGCGAACCTGATGGACTTTTATGACGGCCTACATGGTGGGTGGGGGAGGGGGGCAGCAGACAACGTGAGACACAAGAAGGGAATCAAGTGGATGCGACAAAATGACTTCCGATAAGACAATATGGGATTCTATGTTTCGGGGGCACTGCATAATCAAGCTTTCTTTGACACAAACTGAATGTTAACAATTAAGTGATATGACACAAGTTTGTTTCTATTGAGAAAGCTATTAGTCACGCAACGTGACAATTAAAGGCAATCAAATGATAGTTTCAGTAGGCATGAATACTGAAATCCACTGTAGTTTCAGTAAGCATGAATATTGAAATTCATCAGAAATATGAGAAAACCTCGAAGTTTATTTTTGAAGAAAATGGTGATAACAACCCTAAACCCTTAACTAAAGTTGGAATATAACTACTTCAAATCCTAGAAGCACTATAAATTATAATTAAAGCCTAAAAATGAAAATAATGAAATTTCAAAAACATCTCAAAACTTATTATATATATATATATATATATTAGTATAAGCGGCAGTCTAAACTACATGGGAAGATGATTTCTTACTCAAACACACCACTATGATGTCATGGGGATTCGAACATGAGACAACTAGTCTGCAAATCAATGCCAGAGGTGGATCTAGCCAATTTTTGGCTAGGCGGCTGACCAGGTTGAAATTTTCAACAAAAAAGGTCGATACGTTAGCCCATCCAAAAAAAGAAAAAAGAAGAAACCCTATTTCTAGTTGCTCAACCATCCATCAACAGATTCTCTTCTCCTTGTTACTCTTTGCGACTTTGTTCATAGAGAGGTAGGACAGATGAAAGGATAAAGAAGGTAACAATCATTACGTCCCTGATTATTACGGGTGTATCTTTTTATGTTTATTAATGAAATTCACTTATACCGTTGAGTTTAATATGTAAGTTTTGCTCAAGCGGCTTTCAAATCATGGATCCGCCACTGGTCAATGCCCTTTTTCACTAGACCCCGTTGGCAAAACATGTCAAAACTTAAAATGATGTTTTGACCTAGTAAACGAAGTTTTTTTTTTTTGTCGAAACCTAGTAAACGAAGTTATTTGGCCGAAAAGTTCCATACATCACAGCAAAAAGGTGAGTTTGACTAGTCTCGCCGTTCTCTTCGAAACAACGGATAATAAGCTCAAATCGAAGCTCCGAGCCCAACCGATTTTGCATCCTTTGTGCAAGCATCAATTCAATTGCTCCTCAATTTCCTCCGCAAGTCGTTGGACATCAACTAGGGACAACACAAATTCTTTAGTATCTATGACATAACTAAATTGAAACAGAATACAACAATAAGCAGATGAGTCCATGACACAAGTTAAGCACTTTTGGTTTCTTCAACGTGTGTCAGTCATCGAGAAGTAGTATGTAATGTGAAGTTCTTAGAGCACTTCCAGCTGGTTGTTTTGCCAAGGCAAAAGGCCCCTGCACTACTACAAAAAACACTTTGCACGACGAAATAAGTTTGTTGCGCAAAGTAGATAATATTCGTCGCGCAAAGAGGTACTATTCGTCACGCAAAGTAGTTAAATTCGTCGCACAAAGTAGATAATATTCGTCGCGCGCGACGAAAGATAATAACTTTGCGCGATGAATATTATCTACTTTGTGCGACGAATTCTAACTACTTTGCGCGACGAATAATAGAACCTTGCGCGACGAATAGTACCTCTTTGCGCGACGAATATTATCTACTTTGCGCAACGAATATTATTTACTTTGCGCGACGAACGTTAACCACTTTGTGCGACGAATATTAACGTCGCGCAAATATACTTTGCGCGACGAACCCTAATGTCGCGCAAAACTTTGCGCGACAAAATATTTATTATTTTAAAAAAAAATTAATTAAAAATAAACTAGTTAGTTTGCGCGACGAAATATTTTGTTGCGCAAGGATTTTGACATTTTGTTTTATTATTTATCTTATATCAATTTCATTATATTAATTTTTTCAAATTTTTACTTTTTAAATTTAATTTAATTGTATGATTTTATTTTTTTAATTACTTTAATTTAAATTGACATATTCAAAATAAAATTACATATGAAAAATAGTGGTCAACTTATCCAATATATATAATATTCAAATCTACACATAAATTAACAAAGTACAATAATAAAATCTACAAGCTTATTGTGATGGTAGTGGCGGAGGATATGTTTTTCGACTTTCGTGGTCAAAGTCTCGACAATTCCCTACCAAAAAAAAAAAAAAAATTGTCAAATATCAAAAAAATAACATAAAATAATAACAAAAAATTGGCATAAACTCAAAACTAACTCTAAAAAAACATATTATTGAAAAAAAATTAACATTTGGAGAGAATATACCATTTGACAAGATTTTGAGTGAGTGAGAATGAGAGGGAGAAGTGAGTGTGAGAGAATTAAAGAAGATAGTGAGAGAGAGATGAAAGAGTGAGTGAGAGTGAGAGATGATGAAAAGAGAGATAAGAGAGTGAGTGAGAGTGAGAGATAGTGAAGAAAGATATGAGAGATTAAGTGAGAGGAGTGAGTGTGAGAGAAAGGGTAGGATTTGGGGAGAGGGAAAGTGAGAGGAGAGGTAAGAAGAGTAGAAGATATTGAGAAAATGGTGGATGAGTTATGTTGGTTTTAAAAACCGGATCACTTTGCGTGACGAAATAATATATTGGTTGAGCAAAGTCTTTAAAAAAAATTCCCATTTTTGGTGCCCGCCCAAATTTTTAGGGTTTTGCGCGACGAAATTTTGGTCGCTCAAAGTTTTGCGCGACCAAAATATTCCCACGTCCCATTTTTGGTACACGCCCAATTTTTTGAGTACACTTTGCGCGACGAAATAATAATATTGGTTGCGCAAAGTTGTAAATTTTTTTTTTTAAAAAAAAATTCCCATTTTGTTAACCGCCCAAATTTTTCGAGTATACTTTGCGCGACAAAATACTATATATTGGTCGCGCAAAGTCGTAATTTTTTTTTTAAATTCCCATTTTTGGTACCCGCCCAAATTTTTAGACTATACTTTGCGCGACGAAGTACTATATATTGGTCCCGCAAAGTCGTAAATTTTATTTTATTTTTTAAAATACCCATTATTGGTACCCGCCAAATTTTTCGACTACACTTTGCGCGACGAAATACTATATATTGGTCGCGCAAAAGTCGTAATTTTTTTTTTTTAAATTCCCATTTTTGGTACCCGCCCAAATTTTTCGAGTACACTTTGCGTGACGAAATACTATATATTGGTCGCACAAAGTTATAAAGTTTTTTTTTTTAAAATACCCATTTTTGGTACCTGCCCAAATTTTTAGAGTATACTTTGCGCAACGAAGTACTATATATTGGTCCCGCAAAGTTGTAAATTTTATTTTATTTTTTAAAATACCCATTTTTGTTGCCCGCCAAATTTTTTGACTACACTTTGCGCGACGAAATACTATATATTGGTCGCGCAAAGTCTTAAAAAAAAAATTAAAGCTACTAATAAATATATATACTATTCAATTTCTTAAGTGTTATACTACAAAATAAACAAATTTAAAGCTACTCAACGATTCAACCGTCAAACTTCTTTGTTTATACTTCGAGATCATTTACGCCAAAATTCAGAAAAACTAAACATTAAGAGATCAATTAATGGGACAAAACATTTCGACGGTTATAAAAGAAAATTCAAGATTTAACGGTTATTTCAACTCTGATTTTGATGATTTTTTACAGCTACACTCCTTGACCCTATATGAATACAATGACTGCATTCGATCGTCAATTTAAAATATTTACACTAGTAGATACCACAAAATCTTATGTTATATTTAATAAAAGTATAAATAAACTCTTAATTGTTAGTGAATATATTATTTTGATGGGATATGTATTCTATGAAACTAGTTTCAACGATCTAACCGTCAAATTTATTTGTTTATACTTCGAAATCGTATACCCCAAAAATCAGAAAAAATAAACATTCAGAGATCACGTTATGGGACAAAACTTTTCGATGGTTATAAACAAAAATAAAGATTTAACGGTTATTTTAACTCCGATTTTGATGATTTTTTACAGCTACACTCCTTGACCCTATATGAATACAATGACTCAATTTGATCTTCAATTTAAAATATTTTCATTAGTGATACCACAAAATCTTATGTTGTATTTAATGAAAGTATAAATAAACTCTTAATTGTTAGTGAATATATTGTTTTGATGGCATATGTATTCTATGAAACTAGTTTCAACGATCTAACCGTCAAATTTGTTTGTTTATACTTCGAAATCGTATACCCCAAAAATCAGAAAAAATAAACATTCAGAGATCACGTTATGGGACAAAACTTTTCGATGGTTATAAACAAAAATAAAGATTTAACGGTTATTTTAACTCCAATTTTGATGATTTTTTATAGCTACACTCCTTGACCCTATATGAATACAATGACTCAATTTGATCTTCAATTTAAAATATTTTCATTAGTGATACCACAAAATCTTATGTTGTATTTAATGAAAGTATAAATAAACTCTTAATTGTTAGTGAATATATTGTTTTGATGGCATATGTATTCTATGAAACTAGTTTCAACGATCCAACCGTCAAATTTGTTTGTTTATACTTCGAGATCGTATACCCCAAAAATCAGAAAAAAAAAATAAACATTCCAAGATCACGTAATGGGACAAAACTTTTCGATGGTTATAAACAAAAATCATGATTTAACGGTTATTTCAACTCCGATTTTGATGATTCTTTATAGCTACACTCCTTGACCCTATATGAATACAATGACTCAATTTGATCTTCAATTTAAAATATTTACACTAGTGGATACCACAAAATCTTATGTTGTATTTAAAGAAAGTATAAATAAACTCTTAATTGTTAGTGAATATATTGTTTTGATGGCATATGTATTCTATAAAACTAGTTTCAACGATCCAACCGTCAAATTTGTTTGTTTATACTTTGAGATCATATACCCCAAAAATCAGAAAAGAAAAAAAAAAAAAAACATTCCGAGATCACGTAATGGGACAAAACTTTTCGATGGTTATAAACAAAAATCATGATTTAACGGTTATTTCAACTCCGATTTTGATGAATTTTTATAGCTACACTCCTTGACCCTATATGAATACAATGACTCAATTTGATCTTCAATTTAAAATATTTACACTAGTGGATCGCGCAAAGTCATCCAAAAAATTTTAAAAATAATTTTTTATTTTATTTATTTTTGTAAACACTTTGCGAGACGAACGAGAATTCGTCGCGCAAGCCTTTGTGCACCGAACATTTGTCTTTCGTCGCGCAAAGTCATGCATAGATTTTTAAAAATAAATTTTTATTTAATTTATTTTTGAAAATACTTTATGAGGCGAACCACACTTTGTCACGCAAGAATTTGTGCACCGAATTTAAGTTTTTCGTCACGCAAAGTCATGCATAGATTTTTAAAAATAAATTTTTATTTAATTTATTTTTGAAAAGACTTTACGAGACGAACCACACTTCGTCGCGCAAGAATTTGTGCACCGAATTTATTTGTTTCGTCGCGCAAAGTTACTTTTCGCGACGATGTTTTGTTGTCGCGCAATTGTCGTCGCTCAAAGTTATTTTGTGCGACGATTTGTGTTTCGTTGCGCAAAATATAGTCGCGTAAGGCTTTGAGCGACGAAGTTTAATTTTCGTCGCGCAAAGTCACTTTGTGCAACGAATTGTATTTGGTCGCGCAAGAGGTTTTTTTTACTAGTGCTGGCAGCAAAAACTCAAGCCACCAAGCAAATCCAGACTGGGTAGGAAGTGTGCATCACTAAGAGCACTTCCATCCCTATGGGCAAAGACAAGGTAAGGGCTATCACTATTTACGTGAATAGTGGCAACCCTTGCAATTTTGTTTCCACCCTTATGAGCTAGGGCAAGGGCAATTACTATTCACATGAGATATGAGAAATTTGTATAGAGTTTTCGGTGTGGGAAGTAAAGAATATGGCTATGTATTTATATAAAATAAAATATAAATTTTTGAAAATTTTGGTATTTTTTCCCCCTTTTTTTCCAATTTTTTTTAGTTGTTGACGTCTTGTGTCATTTTGCCCAGGCAACAACTCCAGTTGAACTTGCCCGTGGGCTTGCCTTGGCTCATGAGTCCCACCCCTTGCCCGGGCTGGACTTGGCGGGAGGGAGTTGGATTCTGGCTCTTGGGCCCCCTCCTACTCGGGCTAGCCTTGCACGCTGGAGAAAAAAATTGAAAAAATATATATATAAAAAATCTGAAAAAATATAAAAAAAATTAAATTTTTTTTATTTATTTATAAATACTTAGCAATTTTTTATTTATTAATCTCATACATATATAAATAAAATTAATCCCATGTGAACAGTAATTGTCCTTAGATTGCCATGATAATGGGTGGAAAAAAAATAAAATAAAATAACTAGGGCATATATTATTCATGTGAACAATAATCGCCCTTACTTGTCCTTGTGTTTTACTATGGCAAATAGGTGGAAGTGCTTTAATGTGAAGTTCTTACATGAATGAATATATCTGTGGAATTGAAATTTAAGCTGTGATCTTACATGAATTAATATATCTGTGGAATTGAACTTTAAGTCGATCTTCTGAGGTGGAACACTAGCATCAACTAGAAGTACTGTTAAAAAACAAACCTTAACCTTCACTGAATGAAGATCAATCCATTCGAAGCAACTTCTGCAGCTTTAACAAATCTAGAAAAGAAGCAAGTCACGGGGCACAAAACAAAAGTGAAAACTGAAAAACAAGAATATTGTATATCCTCACTAAACAATGTTTATTTTGCTTGAATGTTTTACACATATCAGTTCAAACAACATAACAAAACTGTGAGCAAAGACTCCAGCATCAGCATTTGGCAATCTTGTGTGGAACAAATACATTTGTCCCACGTCGAAAAATGAACTGTCCATAAAGTGGTAACTTTGTTTAAATTGCACTAATATAAACTCCCAATGTCAAATCCTAAAGGAAATAAATGACAAAGTTAAGGACAATATCGATACGCTCTCTCTAGCTACCAGTCTAGAGAACACGGTTCCCAACAATTACGCCTATTATTGCAACTGATTATCAACGTTGCTTGAAATGCTTTACATATACATTAGAGGCCCGCACTGAAAGTTGAAAAGAATGACAACCAGAATACGGCTAGGGCCAACTCACTACCAAAACACACAAGGAATCAACGGAGAAGAGAGAGAAAACGTCCAATAATGGAACACATTTAAATCTGCTTATATATATAAATAGTCAAACATAATTGATTTGACCACATTGCAATTTTGCACGTGTACAATCGTCAGAATACACACCCGCCGACGGCTGAAGACAAAACCAGCATTGAAATTCTCTTTCTTTATCTTCCCTTCCCTTATCCAACGGCTTCACTTCAAGGTTGTCGCCTTTCTTTACTCATTCGGTTTTAGTGCAAAATACAATTTAGGCTAAAAATGATGTCTCATTAAGTCAATATATACTTCATACTAAAATCCCATAACCAAAATCCATAACCAAAAAATATCTTGAGAAAATTCTGATATATATCTATAAATATCATTTTTATATATATATATATATATATATATATATATATATATATATAAAAATATTTCTATATATATATATATATATATATATATATATATATATATATATACACAAACTAGTGCTTCCATTATTTTCATAAGAGACTTTAGTTTTCTCCAAAACCCAGAATTTCAATTCGCATGGAATCTCATTCCTCTTCTTCTTCTTCAGCCTCTTCCACCACCACATACTTGTCTCAAACCATGCAACCAAAAAAGGGTTCAATCTCAAATTCAACTTCACTTCCATATCAGCAATCCTCACTCCACTCTGTTCGGAGGTCTTTGTCGAAGCCATGGCGGAAGCCGGCAGTGGCTCCACTACCGCCAACTCGGCCAAGAATCTACAAAGTGGACCCCATTAACTTCAAAGACCTTGTTCAGAGCCTCACCGGCCCGCCGGAGTCTTTGGAGGCTCGAACTCTTCAAAGACCTTCTGCTTCTTCCCCTGCATCAAAAATTATTTCCCCATTTTCAGCCATGTACAAGGACTTGGCTGCTGATACATTGGAGCTGAGCTCTACGCCTCATCATCAGAAGCTACATGATAGCATGGTGGACCAGAGTTATCCGAGACTGAACTTGCAGTCACCATCTTCCCATCATTGGTTTTCTTTTCCCCTGCTCAGTCCAGGGACTCTGTCCAGCCTGGAACAGAGCACTGTGCTTTAGGAGGACCTATTTCAAAATCCCAATTTCTTTCAATTGTGGCTTCTTCTTTTTTCAAACTTTATATTTCTGGTTTAAGTTATAGCATCCTTGTATAGTAAGAATAGAGGCTGTATGTGATGATGTGATTTTGGCTGCAATGCTAAGCTAGATGCTGCAGAAGCCTTTTAATGTGAATGTGACACTAATTATGAAATCAATGAAATAATTAAAGTGAGTATCTTTTTTAATCAAATTATGGAGAAGTTGATGAACTATTGTTTTTTCGATTTTTGTTGCTCAAACTTGAGACACTTGATATGCACGCAAACGAACGAAGATGTCATCGGCAAATTCTGGCCACAGCACATGGGATTACCGTCAATGAGAGTGTTTACATGTACCAAACTTCGTCAGATCAACCTCAACTAACATTTAAGTGAAGGATTCAAAATTTGCTGCCATTAATGGATTTCAAAGACAAACAGGCGGCTGCAAACGAGTGGAGGACATGCGATAGTCGTCATATGTCACCACCAATAATAACTTTGTTGTGGAAAGCTAAACAAATTTTCTGTTCTTTTCTTTTCTTTTTCTTTGGCAGCCGAAAGTGAACAATTGAAAGATATGGCACAAGTTTGTCGCTATTGAAAAAATTATTAGGGGCAAAAAGGACTGAAAACGATTAGCTAAATAGCTCAGATCAAAATGAATAAGTACTTCTGTATAATCTGTAAAACATCATTCATCTATATATACACAAAGAATAGTACCACAGACAAAGCTACAAATCTGAATCAATTTTAGTCGGGGATTTTTTCAGCAAAGTACATGGTAACCAGTAACAGGAACTGCCAGCAAAATAGAAAAAAGAGAGAGAGAGTAAAAAACAGAGTTGAAGTCCCTTGTTCTTTGTGTCCCCTTTTGAAGTTGAGGAATTAATCATCCAGTCTTATAATTATGCAGAGCTACTGATCCCAGTAGTTTCTAAGCTGTGACATGTGAAGCAAAAGTTCATCCCTGCCAAAGCCAGTTACACTGCTAGTCATTATCCATGGGGGTTGTACCCGGTAGTTTTCTCGGATAAATTGCTGAAAATCCCTGAGGTTCTCATCTGGCCTTTTACCTTTGGCCGCCTTCATTTTGTCACACTTGGTGAAGACAAAAGTCATTGGTATCTAAAAGCAGAAAGAGCAGAAAAATTATGAGCATCTTATGAGGGGGTTAACATAGAGGGATTTAATATCAGAGAGCATTGTACATTGTTACGTCCAAGCCAATTAGCGCAGTCTAGGTCAATCTTCTGGGGGGAACACTAGCATCAACTAGAAGTAAGACGGCAACAAGAGTATCTCTGTTCAAAAAGTAACCTTTCGTGAATGCAGACCAATCCATTCGAGCTGCTTCTGGAGCTTTAGCAAACCTACAAACAAAGAAAATCAATAGACAAAGAAAAGTAAAATAAATAAACGAGCAGAGAAGCTAACAATAACCAGTATTGAAACAACACGCTTTATTCCTCATTGTTTTGCTTGAAATGTTTTTACACATGAGTTCAAACAAGATTACCAAACAGGGATAAAATGAGTCCAGGATCAAGGCTTAGCAATCTTGTTACCAACATAATATTCATGTTTACAACTGATTACCAACATTGCAGCCCATACTGAAACTTCAAAAGAATATCAACCAGAATATGGCTAGAGCCATCTCACCAGTCACGATGCTCTTGACAGATCATTCTATGATCTTATCTACAGCAATATATAAGGTCTCTTGGTCATTGTTAACATTAATTATGCCTATGTTTGTTAGAGTGAATAAGGATGAGCACAGGCTCCAGCACCATGTCAGAACTGCTAGTCCTTCCCCAAGAGAGCGGTGATGCATTCAATTCCAGTTGAATTGAACACTGATTCATAAGCAGTTGACTTCCCCAAGAGTGTGGTGAGGTGATGCATTCAAATTCTATTTAAATATTTTTGTATGCAATTTACTAAAGGCAGAGATAGGTGGATTTTTGTGGAGAAAAATCTCCATTCTATAGAAAAATATCACAAAGCATATCAGCCTCCATCTTGCTGGAGTTCATTCCTTGATGCCAACTAGTGCATGTCAAACAATCTGAAACTTAGAACTAGTAATTTAAAGGAAAATACAACGAAAATAAGTTCGGTAGCAGAGACATGTATCTGATCTCAAAGCAAACTATCTGCACCACTGTTACTAAATTCAGCTCACAACCAAGTTCAGAAAACTTGGTCGCTTAGATTAAGAACTATTGAAGCCACTAAAAATATTAATGTTATAACACATAAATATTCAATGTTTGTTATAAACTAAAATCACCAAAGCCTCAATCACAACTACTTGGGATCCTACAGAGAGTTGGTTGGGCTTGCAGAGAGCTGTAGTCTAAAGGAAGTGGTAGGCCTTGAAATGCATGTCACATAAGATGCTAGACAACAGTATATGAGTGAAAAATTAGTTTTATGTGCTTCGTATGTCTTCCCATAACTAATACTTACTCTTGATTAATTCACTGACACATAAAATTCCCTTGCCTCCCCTCTTTCAAAACAAAACAAAAGAAAAATGATTGCATTCCATGAAAAAGCTCAAACCGAACTGATTTAGAGTACCTACTTCCAACAACGTTCGAGACTTTCTGCAGCCATATTTATAGTTTTCCTATGTACAACTAGTTCCAAACATTCAGAAATGGAGATCCAACTTTATTACCATATAAATAACAGTCACAGATCATGAATCCCAAATAGGAAAAAGGTTGCAGAGAATGCAAAAGGTTGTCTTTTGCAAATTTAAACCTTACATTACACCTAATAGTACAAGAAGGAAGGATAAGGGCCTTACCCATAACCAGGCAAATCCACAAAGTACCAACTTTTGTTCACCAAGAAATGATTGATAAGCTTAGTCTTCCCTACACAAAGTTACACAAAAATGAGCAAACCCAGATACTAAAACACATTAAAACTGCAAAAACTTAAAATTCTAAGAAAGAAAAAAAAAAAACCTGGTTTCTTAGATGTAAGTGCAACATCCTTCTTGCGAACCAAAGCATTAATAAGTGAGGACTTGCCCACATTGGAGCGACCCAGAATAGCAAATTCGGGTCGGTCATGTTTGGGGCAATCCTTAGCTCTAGCACTGCTCTTTACGAACTCCACCTCCTTAATCTTGGCGTCACCCGCATAGGGTCCGAGCACGATATTCGACCCGGATAGCACCATGTTCTCGGTCACCTCGGCCGGGTCAACCCCGGGCGGGATAAACAGGAGGGTCTTGTCGAAGATTGCTGGGTTAGCTGTGGCTTTTGAAGCTGAAACATGGCGGTTTGGGGTTGGGTTTCGAAGGGTCGGGTTTGAGATGAGGGTTCGGAAGGAGAGAGCGAAAGGCTGAGTTTTTAGAGGTGGAGAGGAAGATGGTGATAAGAAGGAACTGATTTGCGGGCTCAGGAGGCGGTTTCTCAGTAACATTTTTCGGGGTTCAAGAGAGGTTTTGAGAGGCTATGAAAAAAAGGGCCATCTAAGCCAATTTTGGACAATGGTTTGGAGGCAAGTTTGAGCTTTTGGTGGCTCGACTTATCTGTGGAACAAGCTCCGGATTGTAAGATTTCAATCAAGTACTAATTTGGATTCAATACATTAATATTTCAGTTTTAAAAACCTTGTGACCGAAAATAAAAAGTTGTTGCAAAAATATATAGAGTATGATAGCAGTGGAATTGTATTTACTTTTTATTTTTTATGCAAGTGATATTAGGAGAGTGAGAAATCAAATTTAGGACCTTGGGTGTAGGGGTGAGGGCATCTTCAGGTAGGGCTCATCAATGGACCGGGCTGGGCCGAGCTGGGCTTTAAAGAGGAGAGAAAATATTGGATTGGGCCGGGCTGGGTTTTTAAGAAAATTCAAAGCCCATTGAGCCGGGCCGGGCTAAGCCCAACGGGCGGGGCCGAAATGGACCTAAAAAATAATGTGTAAAAAAATTATTTTTTTTATAAGGATGGTATGAATAAATATGCAAATGTTTGGTGATGTGTTAAAGAAAAGTATAATTATATTTGGTGATATGATATGTTGTTCGTCTTATTATATATATAATTGTTGTATTAATAAATGACACAAATTAATGTGCTAATCATCCAATTATAAACTATTAATGAGTAGAATTCAATGGAAACAAATACAATTTTTCAAACAAGTAACACACACACAAAAAAAATGAAAGAGAGGGATTTGTCATTCAAGTGATGTAATCCTAATTCTAAACCCTTATTTATACATAATTATATATGTATGAGGGCCTAACGGGCCGGGCTTTTGTGGGCGGGCCAGAATGGGTTTTCATGGGCTTAATTGGGCCGGGCCAAGCTTCAAACACCAAAGCCAAGTGGGCCGGACCTTCTCAAAGCCCATAAAGGGCCGAGCTGGGCTTTTTTTTAATGGGTCTGGCGGGCCCCATGGGCCCATGAGCCCGTGGGCCAAATGATGAGGCCTATCTCCAAGTGGGGAGGGATACATTAGCCATCTAATCAATGATTTTATAAGGAATAGTGGCAGGGTAGGTACATTTTAACCATCACCAGCAGCAACGAGCTAAATTTAATATTTTAATAATTTTTAGTATATCATGTAAATTTATTAATTAATTTAATTTAATTACTATTTATCTATTTAAAATACACTTTAGAAGAGAAAAATATTTTGGGATATGATTTTTGACATCCACGTATTGGCACATGATTAGCCCTATAGATTTCTGATTAGATTTTTTCTCCACGTGGTACATCTTATCCTGATGTAATCCCAACAATTTTTTAGATAAGATTTTCGAGAGTCACATATTGGTACGTGATTAGCCCTCCATATTTTCAATTGAATTTTTATCCATGTGGCACATCTTATCTTCAGCTTCAATTTGTATAATTTGTCACACCTTCATCTAGTTCCTCTCAAATTCCTCTCTTCAATTTGTATAATTTATCATTCTAATACAATTATGCAATGGATTCCAATTGGGGTTCGTCTTCCAATTCTGAATTGGAAGACCAATGAGAGGAGCGGAGAAGCCAACTGATGGAGGAGGATGAAGAAGATGATACTTGGAGGCGCATTAACGACCTTATGGCGGCAATCGCCGCCTCCTGGGTGTGTGAGGAAACGTCCCAACAGGTCAATACGCTCTCGTACCTCAAACAACAACCTACAAAAGGATCTTGTTGCACATCGTTGGTCCAAACAAGCACTAGAATAATGAGCGGCCTTATGACATTAGCTAGTCTTTTGTGTTTGCAATTAATAATAATAGACAATACATTGTCATGTTCAAATCTTCGTCTTTTTATAAAAACAACTTTGGTGTTTGCAACTAATAATAATTGACAATACATTATCATGTTCAAGTCTATGTCTTGTTTTAAAAACGACTTAATAATTAATTTAAATGGAAAAAGATGAAGGATAGTTTGTAAAAGAATGAAGAGAATGTGAGAAATTATGTAAAAGGATGAAATTGAGGAAGGCTAATATGTAAAATGATGAAGATGTTATGAGAAATTATGTAAGAATGAGGTAGGTATTTATACAAAAAAATTAGATTTTTTAAAGAACTTTTTAGAAATAAAATAAAATAAAATTCTAAATGAAATCAGTTAACGGCTAGGAGACATCAGTTGAGCCCATCCAATTATTTATTTAGCTTTGGCTAACCAAAGGGCCACATGTGGCCTAATTTTTAGAAATTGGCCCTTTTTGTAGCCCACCTTTTTTTTGGTAGCCCTTTGTGTAGCCCTCTTTTGGAGATGAGTTTTGGGAATTTTGGACTATATTTGAGGATATAGGCCTCACGTGGAGATGACCTAAATGTTTTTGACCACTTAAGCTAGAAGCCCCTTGCATGAGGAATTGTATTTACTTTGTTATACTACACTAAAGTTTTTTAACTACACCAAGTTTCCTCTTTTCTCTGTATGATCGAAGTGTAAATGTTGAAGCAATCATCCCCTTTATATAGGGATTGAAAATACATGTAGGATGACTAAGAATGCCTAGAGGGGGTGAATAGGCCAATTAAAAATATAGTCAATAAATACAAATAAACTTGAATTATTTTACGTGGTAAAACTCACTTCTGGGAAAATCCATGAGAATCCTCAGTCCAACACAAATCCACTATAAAATGATGATTACAAGAAGTACTCACACACTTATCCTAGACACATTCTAGGTAATGTTTACCAACTTCTTTGTAACTCAACTTCTGTCACGGGGATGATCTTCGACACTCCTTATGTTGAACGTAATCCTGGTCATGATTGCTTCAAACTCGCCGGAGTTCTTCCAACTCTTCTTACGTTGAATTCGATACTGGTCACGATCAATTCAAGTTCACCGGAGAAAAACCGCTACCATGGTCTTAGTGCTCTCAACCGTATGAGTCACCGAACATGCAAATGAATGCAATATGAATGATAAAAGTGTTTGATAAATTACCAAGTAAACATGGAACACTTGATGATTTATCTCAAAATAAAACTCAGCTTTCCAAAGTTTATGAACTGAAAATATGATCGTGAAAGCTCTCAAAACAAAGAAAACAAAGGTCTTATTTTATAGACCTTTTCTTTACAAGAAAGGAAACGTGTTGAAAACCAAATTACTTGATTTGCACGATTTGAATAAAATCAAAAAGATATTTTCCTATTCTAATGATGATCGCACATGAAGCCCAAAACAATAGGAAATTAAAAACCCAATAAAGGAAATTTATGATAATCCCACCATTAAAGGAGTCCTTGTTGGTTTTAAAACATTTTTAAGAAGTTGATTTGAATATTAAACATACAAATTAATCAAATTAATTGCAGCGGAAGAATATGGTGGTTGTTTAAATTCAAAACAAAACTTCTTCCAAGTATCTTAAGCCATGAACATTGATATGTTTTCATAAATGAAAATTCAAGAGAAAGGATAAGTTCTAATTACCCTTGAAGCTATAATATGAACCAAGTTGTGTTTTGGTCTTCTCTTGATGATTTCCCTTTGTTGATCTCCTCTTGATCTTTCTTCCTCCTTGTGAGCCACAAAAGTATATGGCCTCTAAGTCTCCACACCAATGGAACCTTGAGATGAGAAGAAGTATCTTGAGAATACTTGGATGCTAGTGCAAGATTCTCAAGATTGGTTTCAATCTAAACCCTTTTGAAAGAAGATAGTGTTTCACTCTTGAAAACTCACAACTATCTCTCTTTAATCTCCCAAACCTATTTGGTTGATGTTTGATTGTGTTTGTTATGTTAATTAGCTTATGGAAACAATTCCCATACACCTTTACTTAAGCATTTTCGGCCAAACCTCATTGGGCTTCCAAAATTGGGCCTTATGACACTTAAGCCATAATTTAGGTGTCTTAAGTCCATGGGCTTGATACCCAACCATTTGGGCTTCTCATTAACTATTATCGAGGCCCAAATATATTTTTACACGTAGTAAATCATCCACATCAAATCAATCAAATTGATTTCCTCATTCTCATTTGTATTACTCAAAGTTAACCATTTAAGGTGTGCGATCCATTAGGTTCTAATTTAGCAAGGCGGTGGGAAAACATTAGAACTCTTTCTAACCAACTGGAATTAAAACCCCCTTTTAATTCTTCCTTTATTTGGATCGATCACAATCAATCCTAGGACTTCCACAAGCCAAGAGTGACATGTAGCAATATATCATGACTACCCAAGCTAATTAGAATAGATGAAGAACCTATTCAGTTGGAATTGCAATGCAATACGGTCCTTCTCTTATACAATGTTTCCAATCATATTATTAGGGTACGGATTGATAATGTCAAACCCCTAATATGATTAACCTCATATGATTCAATAGAACATAATTAAAACACTTTCTAAATCATGTTCAAGTACTTCGGCCGAAGATTCACTAAATCATATCTTGAAACATTCTCCTTTTCTTATCAAAGGTAGAGATTCCTTATTGTACATTCACATGCCTCCATGATGAATTAAGAGATCCCAATAACACATAAGGAAAATCTTTTACGACTTGCCTTTGTGAGCTATCAAAGATCAATAACGCATCACAAGACAACCATGATGCCTCGGGTCTAAGGACTAATTTGCATTATTGCAACTATAAGTTCTCGTTTGACATATAGATAAATACTCCATACGAGAACTGCGTCGATCGCGTTAGTGTACTCATTCACTAATGAGCACCCACATACTTGTATTAGTGTCAATTACACAAATAGTTTGAGACCAACCATCCTCATTATTGAGCATACATAGTATGTGCCAATCTTGACGGTTTATCAATGCCCATTTGATAACCCTATGATTAGGAACATTTTGGGATACTACAGTTAGAGATTAAAGGTCTCCGAATCTAAACTTCTTTAGATTACTTTATCTCTTATTTAGTATACCCTGGACTTTTGTTTCTTTATGCGACATAAAAGATAACAAAATAATATTGCCCTTTATTTATCATATACGAAATGTATTCTAAGGAGATTACATCAAATTTATTGGCTCTTAGGGCACATTTCTAACAGTCCTAATATTCTTAGGTAAACTACCAAGAATATCTCAAGACCTTTAATAATGTGATCTGATTAAAACTTGATTTGCAAGTAAATTACTTTAAAAGATAAGTAACAAATCATGGATAAGAGAAAGAAAGAATAAGTAAAAGGATATTGCAAAATATGCCTAAATGAGATGCACTCCTAAATGGATTCTAATTGATTAACATCAAGGAAGATCAAGGAAGATCAAGGAAATAAAATCATATTAGATTCCAAAAAACATTCCTATTATGAGTGCATGAAAAATGACATGTCTTACCATTCAAATCAAATGGCTCATACATGTTAAGTCACAATTTTGGAATTTGAAATTGCTGAACTGTTTCAATCGTGATAGTTTGGAAATTAGAGAGAGCAATTTAGTTTCAACTCTACATCTAAATGACACTTCCAAACCAATACTAAGTTCTAAGAAATGCCAACACAATTTCATACTAACATGGACTTTACATGACACAACATTGAATATGTGCAGGTGAAAATCAACTACCATGCTGTAAATGTGAAACTATTTCACCTATTGTTTCGTTGCATTTGATACATGTATCAAAAGACTACCCTTGGGCCAATTGCATAATATCTACAACTATTACAACAAAAATTCAAAGGTATAAGATTTATTACATTGCAGTTATGCTATGTCTACACACGCAGTTACATTTAGGTGCCCTTCTGCAATGCAATGATACTCTATTGCCAATACACTTCGCACACTAGTTACACTTTGGGGCACTCCCTTTAAGTAACAGGCACGCCTGAGCCATTACATTTCAATGTAATTTCCTTCTCTTTAAAGTGTGAAAAATCGTCACCCACGGCAATGTAAATTTGGGGACCAAAAAATATAAAATTAAGATATGTCAAAACGGCGACGTATGACAAACTCTAAGTCCCAGTTAAGAAGGCCGACTCTGCAAGTCAGGTGAAGGAAGGAACCGCATTATTAGCCTTGGCTCTGTGAATCGGCGATCATCTCTATCCATCCACATTTCTCAATGGCGTGGTTCGCGAAATCCATCGCTAACTCACTCAAGCTCGACGACGAAGACGACGACGTTTACCACAATACGAACCCTAGCTCTAATACAGACGCAAATTCATCGCCACCCGATCCGCAACCCGACCCCCAATCCGGTTCGCCGTCAACTCCCACAGTCAAAGGCGACCTCTCCGAGCTCACCAAAACCCTGTCCCGCCAGTTCTGGGGCGTCGCCTCCTTCCTCGCGCCGCCGCCCGATCCGACCCATCCTCCTAACCCGTCCGCACAGCCCCAATCCGCCGATCTCGAACCTTCTGATGAGGACGTCATCGCGGGAATTCGCAGCGACTTTGCTGAGATCGGTGGGAAGTTCAAGAGCGGGATCTCGAAGCTGTCGACTAACATAGCGGTCTCTGAGATCACTAAGATCGCTTCGAATTTGCTTCAGTTTGGATCGGAGGAGGAGGCTGAGGCAGCTGGGGCTGCTCTTGGAGTGACCCAGGAGGTTCTCGCGTTCGTCAGGAATGTCTCTATGCATCCGGAGACTTGGCTGGATTTCCCTCTCTCCGATGATGAAGATTCAGATGGTATGTTTCGCTTCGAATTTGACAATTTTTTGGGTAATTCAATTCAATGTGCGTCGGCTTGATGAATCATTTGTTCATGTTATTGTAAGTTTGTGTTATTTATGGTCAATGTAGTGTTCATAAAGCATGAATTTGAGGTATTTGTGTTGCCCATGTGGATTTTTCCTTTTGTATTTGTTTCAATTGTTAATTTGAATTGAAGGGATTGAATAATAAGGTATATCTCTGTTCATCATGTTGTGATTTAAGGGCTTAAAACTTTAATAGTATTGAAATTGACAATGGAACTTTCGTTGAATTTGTTGCTGAGTTAAATTTATTCAAGTAAGTTATTGTCATAATACATGTCGTTGATTATTCTCTCCATTGAAACTTGTGGGGAATTGGAATAAGATTGTGTGACTTGTGAGTTTGCTTTTCCAGATTTTGAATTGTCTGATGTCCAACAAGAGCATGCTCTGGCTGTTGAACGGCTTGCACCTTCATTGGCTGCTCTCAGGATTGAACTTTGCCCTGAGCATATGACCGAGGCTCACTTTTGGATGATTTACTTCGTGCTCTTGCATCCTAGACTCAGTAAACATGATGCCGAGCTTCTGTCTACACCCAAGGTAAGTTGATTCTATGCGGCACTGACCCAAAACTCCTTTCATTGTTCTTGTTCATTGCCTTTTTTTGGTGGGTTATTAATTTTTTTGCCAGCAACAATGCTTTGCTTGACTTAATGATATGTCTGCAGATAGTGGAAGCTAGAGCAATGTTGTCTTATGAGTTGAAGAAGGGAGCTAATGAAAAGCAAGAATCAGACCCTTCTGGAAGTGGCACTATTTATGCGAAAGCAATTGCTGATTCCCCAAAAGAACAGCATCTTTCTGTGCCACCTAGTGTTCAATCTGACCTAGTGCCTCCCCATACATCTACCATCAGATCAGCTCCTCAACCAGTGGCAGTTGATCTTGAGACTGAGAAGCACACAGTTCAGAGTAGTGAGATCCAAATTATTGACAAGCCCGTTATTGAGGAAGAACCATTGAAAGAGACCAAATTTCAACAGCCACTTTCTAATTCTTCCTCCAAAGTTGCAGATGAGAAATATGAGGATGATGCTGATGATTGGTTGAAAGAGGAAACTTCAGAGACAGATGGTGTTGAGGGAACCTCAATCCCTATAGAGAATGACGAGGATGTATCTTTCAGTGATCTTGAGGATGATGATGGAGAGGCGCCCTCAAGTTACAAGAAGGTCACATCTGGCTCTGATTCTTCAACAAAAGACTCAAGAGATTGGGTTCAACTAAGCAGAACCTCTGCTGATTCAGACAAGGAAATCAACTCTGTTGAGATTAGACATGCTGGGTCTGAGCAGGTAAGTTCCCGTAACATGGAGACCAAAGAATCTAATGACTGGCTTGACGTTGAAGACATTGATGTTATATGATTACTTCCATAAGAACCCTTTTTAGGTCAATATGGCCTATTCTTCACATTCATCTGTTATTGTGAATAGATTGTGGAAGGTTTCTTTAGTCTTAGTTTGGCTATGGAAACTGTATTATTGTACATAACGCCTGATACTGGATAATTGTTTCTTATGAAGAACGTATTTATAAGTGTAGCAAAATACAGCACCATGCAATAGTCTTGATTTGTTTATTTCATATAAAGTTGTGCTTTGTTGTGCTCATCCTGGTCCGTACTGGTAGTGTTTGTTTTTGTTTTCTTATAGTTGTTTGTTCCTTCAGGAAGGTTAAGTTTCGTGAGAAACTCGTTCAAGATCAAGGTTGAAGATTTTTATAAGACTAAAACAGAAAAGAATGTGGCCTCGCTTGTTAAAAGAAGTCTAGAAAATTTGCATGTGCTGTTTGATTGTGTAGAGAAGTTCAGTGATAGCTGGTGACCTGAGAGGTGTGAACCGTATTTACTATTATATATAACATATAACATAGAAAACTTTTATTTTTTATGTCTTCGAGAATGATAGGCGTAGTTTTCAATACATTCTGATTATGTCTTGGTCTTGCATTAGTTTGGTTCAAACCTGTACTAGCCATTGGTTTCCATTCTTGTAAAATGTTCAGAAGTAGGTGTGAATGCCTTTTCTTTCTCTCTCTCTTTTTCTTTTTTCTTTTTTATTTGGTGAATGTCGTTAAAAGAATGGTGATCTCCTCACATCAAATGGGGGTGAGAGGATGTGTATAACAACAGTTTCTGCTCAAACCTTTTGGTGGTGTTAATGCAAATCAATTCTTTTGGTAATAAGTTAATTCTAATTTTTGCAAATATATATTGGGGAAATGTATGAAAATGATTTATTTTAACGAGTGATAAACTATTTTGACCGAGTTTGCCAAATTCTACTTTTATAACTCATTTGGCATGTGAAAAGGGTTATATCTTGGGTTGGGTCGAACATATATTTATATAGAAATACTCAAATAAGGGTTCCACATATATATTTATTTTGGCTTATTTGTTGAAATACTCCTGTGGTTTTTCAAAAACCCCCTGATCAACTTGCTCCATTCCATTAGTTTTTAGAGAAAAATCGTTAAATCAGCTGATCTTGTAGTTCTCCTAAGGCCATCTCCAATGCAAGGACCCAAACCCAAAATATTGCCCCAAATCTCTCTCAACTCAAGAAAATGAAGGATCCAAAATTTGGAAAAATCCAAATTTGACCAAAAATATCGGTCCAAGTATTGCCCCTAACTTAATACTATTCACTGAACCCCACGCTGGAGTGGCAGAGCCCATGTGCTTTTGAAAAGGTGAGACTCGCACGGGTCACATATTTTGATGGGCTTTTCTGTGGCATGGGCCACGTGTTAGCACTAGGTAAAAGAGTTGTGTGGGCTTTGGCTGTCTCCTTTTTTTTAAATTTAATTTTTTATAAATCAAATAGTATCTATTGGGCCCACATAGTCACTTTTTGGACTTAAAATTTGAGTCCGAAAGGTTGGAGAAAAAATGATTTGAGTCCAAACAAAACCCAAATAGTCACTTTTTGGAGGGGGAAAATTTGGATTTAGCCCCTCATGAGTTGGAGATAGTCTAACATAGGGTATTTTGGTCTGATAGTTAACTTTAGGTTTGATAGTTAAAATACTTTATAAACGTAGGCCATTTGATTTGATGTGGTTCTCCTAATGGTTTATGTGGAGTGGAGATTGTATAATGTAAATGTTCCTCATTTTAGAGAGAAAAAAACGTAAAGAGAAAGTACAGAGGATAAAAATATTCCAAAAACTTCCCCCTTCACTCCAACCAAAAACGAAACTATTAGTAAACAAGCCTTATGTTTCAACTAACAAAGACAATAAAGCTTTCAAATGGATGGGAGATTGCATAATTATTAATTCGAATAATTGATTATGCTTAAAAATTCTTTTAATGTCATGCGAATAATAACGTCAAACGGTGGGGAGAATGCATTCATCTTTTAATTGATTATGCATAAAAATTCTTGGATTTGAAACTAATCTGTACAATGAATGCCCATGAGACTTTGATCAAGCGGCGTGGGATGAGGCTGAAGCTAAAATAATCTAAGGTTCAAATCGTCCTACAGGTAATTAAAAAAGAAAAGTAATAAAACAAATCTGTACAAAGAAAAAACACAAACTGCCTAGGAAGAGAAGAACTACCTTGACCCCTGATGACTCACTTATTTACAGACACAACCTTAAGCCTGATTAAAAGCACCACATTAATTAATTGATTACTTAGGAGCTTAATTATGATTTGATGGCCCCAAAACTGCTAGAAAGGTGCTCCAGATGAGACCAGACCAAGCTTCCAAGTGAGAATCTGGGCCTGTCTTCTTCTTCTTCTATTCTTCTGTTGTGTATTTTGTGGCTTGTCCTTGAGGAGGAGGAGTCCTGTGGAGCCCACTTGTGGGATTTGTGAATTGCAATGATGGATTCTCCAATCTCCTTTCTCACCAGTTCCACTGCGTTTGGATTTACTTCATCCCCCGAAGCATCCGTCACATAGATTGATCCTACTGCTCTTTCACCGCGTGTTCCAATCTCAATCCTCGACATTGATAGTCCATTCTCTCGGAAAACCCTTGTGATGTCTGATAACAATCCCATTCGATTTTTAGCGCACAGGTCCAACCTCAAGCCCTGCTAAAGTATTATTTCCGTCATCACTCAGTCACACACGAGTAATGCTAGAAAGATCACATTTACGAACTTGATATAATGAGCACGTATCATAACTAGAAAATCTAATAGATAACAAGTATTTGAGACATACCTGTGAGATCCTTCTCTCTATTGCAGCAATCAAGCACAGGGTAAGCTTGTGCCTCTCACTCTCTTTATTCGAAGTGTAGCCATCCTTATGCCGGACAAAATACTCCTGTACATGTCACATATTTCACATTCAAATAACATCAAACACCATACAAAGACAGAGCATGGGACAAATTTCAGTTACTAATTGCCATGCACAAGCTCAATTAATAGCGTGCCTACCTGATCTGCCAAGGTGCCCCTGGAGGCAACCACCGCATGGAACACCACGTATTGCAAGTCAGTTAGGGCACACACGGTGTCAAACAGTAGTTTGGGTCGGTCTCTGCTCCTCACATACACAATCCAATACCCTTTCTCCTTACAACTCTCTATGTTCACATGGGTCCGATCACAACCCTTCTTGTGTGCACTGCTGCCACTACCGTCACAACCACGACAACTTTCATAGTCCTCGTCGGCATACATCAACTGGTGGAGCCGCCGCTCCTTGTGGGTGTGGCCACCTGCCGGGGTGGTCAGCCTTACACTCCACTTCTCCCCCTCCTCATGATGGGCTTTAACTACGTTCTCTAGCTGCTCCTGTACATGGGCCAGCCGAATTGGGTCTGTTATGGGCCCACTTTCCAGCCCATCTTCCACGTAGAAAATGCTGGCCGCCCGGGTACCGTGGGTCCAAGCCACGGCAGTAGTGATGTTGCAGCCCAACTCAACAAGGACCGCGGATATCTCAGACACTAGGCCTGGTCGGTCCTTGCTGGTCATTTCTAGGGCTAAGTCCTTCAGCCCGGGTGTCACATTTCTTCCTGGGCATAGTCCAACCTCCTTTGAAATCCCTCCCCTGCTAGCACATAGTGCCTGCAAATTTATTAGTTATGATTAAAACAAAACGAAACAACAGAACTAGTGTATGAGGAGGAAATATATATTATGCGCTTTGTCTGGCTCGACATGGCTTCATTGGGGGCCAATTTAGAAGAGACCGGGCCACAACTGTTTTGGATCATGTTGGTTCACTTCGACTCTCAATTTACACCTCTAAAATTAGCAGGATGGATTGAGGAAAAATTACTCTTTGTGCTAGTTCCTATGTGATGATAACTCAATTGAGTGTTACGAATTTACATGTACCTATTTGATTTATGCTATAATTTAGGTGGACACGAACAACATGCCACATAGCGTTTACGTCGGTTAAAAAAACTTTTTTGAGAGAGAGAGAGAGAAAGACCTGCTGGATATAAAGTATGAGGCTTTCGTCGGTGATTTTGTTGCCGAGTTGATCCGTCACGTGGAACACTGCACCACCATGCAATCAAAACAGACACACATGAAAATCCGGCAGCTACTACTCGTGGATAACTCATACATAGCTAAGAAAGCGATCATAATTATACACAACAAAACTAAATAAATACGAATAAATAAAATAAAATTCTACTGTGTGTGATGTAAGAGTGATGAAGGTGGTGAGGAAGTGTAATTACCATCCATAAACCATCCACCATCAGAGGATATGTATGATTTGGAAATAACAAGGTCAAGATCTGTCAAAACTTGGACCATCTCTAGTAAAATCCCTTGCTTGTTTGCACTGTCAACCTGTAAATTAATTATTAATCAATATATAAACAACAACAACATCAGTATATTTCCTCTCATGCATATGTCATTTTCTTACTCTTAACAAAGGAACCTTTTCAACTCTACGACTCTGTTGCATGTAAATTAATAGGGTCAAGGTTCAGATTGGTTTTTTTTTTTTAATACAAGCGATAGTCTAAATGATAAGGAGAGGGAGATTTCTCACACACAAACTACGTACTAAAGTGCCATGGGGGTTAGAGGTTCAGATAGTTTAAATTCAAGGCTTTATGGTCTAGTTAGGTTTCTGTACAACTAGATGGCGTCATCTGGTTAGGGTTTGCCACTGCCTGTGAGGGACTTCGTTGTGTATGGATAGACAATTAAGTTGTAGTGACGATATATAACGTGCATGGAAACTGTTAACCAAGGCCTGGCTTGGCGTGAAAACTGAAAAGCGAAAATGAAAATAAATGACGACAACAACAAAAACTTACACTTTCTCTCGAAATAATAATGGTTCCTAGTTTCCTAGTGGCCCTCCACTCGGTGTCGGTGGATATCAGACAACACAGAACTCTCTCTCTCTCTCTCTATTATGGTGATTTTATTTGTATATATATAAGTCTAGTTGAGTTTAGGGAAGTGGGATTATGGGTTTATGACCTTTAAACCAGATTAGGGACGAAACAATAAATTAATCTCCTCTAACATCTCTATGGGTCATGGACACCCAACTAGGCAAACAGAAAACAACGGCGAAGAATTGTATCCATAAACCACCAACAAGATAATTTATATATATAGACTCTATGAATGAATTTAACTGTTAATTAATTAATACTATTGATGATATGCATCTAACCTTCACAAGCGTACAATCTTTGCATGAGTCATTGTCGATACAAACCCTGCAAATTGCAAAACCAAACCAGCCATTCATTATCGATGCTTCCAACATAAAATGAATTAAGTTTACGAATGATAAAAGTTAATGTAATACCATGGAGGGTAGATTCTTTCAATGAGGCATTCGAATTCGGGGTCGATATAGGGCCGGTAAATAATCTCCATCTTCTTCTTCTTCTTCTTCCTTCCTTCCTTCCTTAGCAAATGAACGAGTAATTTTCTGCTACTTTATCACAACGACAAGGAGATAGCATTGCTGGTTTTGTTGATAGCTGTATATGAATACATATATGGAGGAGTTTGAGACCTTTCAAAACACATGCTGAAAACAACACGTCTAAAAAAAATAACTTGTACAAGGGATAAGACAGCGGCGTCGTCTATATATAGCTTGTTTCTTAAGTCAAATCATATGACATTAGATGAATTACAGCACATATATATTATCATTAAATAAAAAATATTTCATGAATATCTAGGATCCCCAGCTTTGCTCTTATAGAAGGAGCTAGAAAGACCAAGATTTTCTCGATGATTAGCTTGGAATATTCAAAGTCGTTTTAAGGACGGCAAATGCATTGTATATAAATATAATTGGTTGACCCGGAAATACTGGTGGCAATTCATTCGGATATATCCAAATCTCTAACCAGAAATTAAGGAAGAAAGGAGAAAAGAAAACCAGGATTGTTTAAAACTTTTTATAAAACCCAGATCAAAACACACATGCACCCTCTCTCTCTCCCTCTCTCTCTAGAACTCCATCAACATAATATAACATTGATCTAAATATTTTTATGGATGAAAACTCTTGTGCAAAACTTGGAAAGAAAAGCATAAATAAAATCAATACTTACAGTGCTCTCTGTTATATATTCATATGTATATATAAATGAAGAATGGGTGCCTTGATCAATTATACAACCCACCCAAAACTCTTCTTCCTTTTCAATTTGCCTTTTGCTTTCTCTCGCCTTGGCCTCATCAGCTGACAAGTTTTAATAATTTTCCACTCACATTTATATCATAGTGTTGTTAGGTTTTATTTAACACTGTGCTGCCACGCGGTCCATTGAGGTTTCCTAGGAGAACTCGAAGTTTGGTTGCTTTTGAGCCACGTTCAAGCTTGCCGCCACGTGGCAGAGGGACCGACGATCCTTCAAATTTACATGATCATATGACGTTTCCAACTGCGGCGGCTCGGCATCAAATTTCATCAAAAACAAGTTCCCAATTGTGGTTGAGAATCTATTTCGGGATTTACACCTAATTCTTGGGAAGACACAGAGGTTTCTAGGACTCATTTGTCATTTTGAGGTTTTACCCAGTCAGCCTTGTTGTGGCTCTGATCTCATCTCATCTCCAATATGAGTGACCATCACACGCAATCCAATGGACACAAAGACAGGTCTGTTTGCACATGTGCTCACGTGGCAAGATCTTGGTGCACTGGACTTGGTTGAGTCTTGAGTCTTCCATTGGAATATAGTCGTGCCACTTGCAGTGGGTCTTCTTCCCAAGTCATGCGTAGAGGTGTCAAACGGGATGAGCCGGTCCAGCACGGACGAGTCTAGTCCTTTTAAATGAGGCACGCGACACGGTACGAGCAAGAATATTAATGGGTCGTGTTCGGCATAGTAAGAAAATTTGGGTTGGGCTAGGATCAAAAAATCGGTCCAATGGATCGAGCTGGCCCATGGCCCGAGCCCGCTTCAAGCACGGCACGAGCCCGGCCCATTTAGCATTTTTTTTTCTTCTCAAAAAGTCAAAATGCAATAATTTGATATCTAATGGGTCATGCTCGGACAAATACGAAAATTTGGGTTGGGCTAGATCAAAAAATCGGTCCAATGGGTATTGGCTGCCCATGGCCCGAGCCCGCTTCAAGCACGGCACGAGCCCAAGCCCGGCCCATTTAGCATTTTTTTTCTTCTCAAAAAGTCAAAATGCAATAATTTGACATCTAATGTCATTGTTTATATATTTTTTTTAAATCATAAACATATATTTGATGTCTTTCATTTTAAGGAAATTACTTGGGTTCTTAATTAATTAAAAATATCAACTACAAATTAATTAAACAACATTGAACTTGATATCTAATCAATACATATGACATATACGCTTCTCTTATAATCAAAACAAGGAATTTCTTCACATATAAAATAATAAGTTGTTTAAAGATGAAAAGTTGAAGTGGACTTTGTGGAGTTGGACACTTTTTGCCCTTCGTCCTTTCATATTATTTGGATGTTTGATTGATTAATGTTTTCAAATAGTTCATCATTTCTTGCCTCTACTTATATTTTTAATGTTTATAATTTGAATTATTTAGTGGAAAAAAAAATCAAGTGAAAAAAATTTCAAATTAAATGGGTTGGTTCTTGGGCACGAGCACGAGCACGGGCACGAGCACGAACCCGGCCCGTTTAAATGTGGACATGGGCTTTGGGCCGAGCCGGGATCAATGATTTTATTAAATGGGCAGACATGACACGGTCCGATAAATTAAATGGGCCGAACCAACACGACATTCTAACATATAATGTCACTGCACGCATGCAGCATGTGGGTTGGGTTTTGTTGATAACTTTTAAGTAAGATTGCTTTCAGTGCCGCAATTATAACAAGAATTGTTGCCACCTTCATCATGCCTTGATGAGTGATGACAGTGAGATTAAATTCCAATTTATAGAGAGAACCTTCCTATTTTACAATTCTTGAAAAGATGTGCAATATGCTGACAGTAATACAAGTGTTAAAGTTTGTTTGTAGTACTCAAACAATTCGATGGAATCATGTTTATTATTATTATTATTATTATATTTCAGCTTGATTAAATTAATATAGATTTGACAATTTTAGCTTTTTGGGTTTTTTAAGTGTTATTCAAAATATAATAAAAGAAACATGCATAGAGAGAGTGTTACCTTTGGTGCCAAAAAAAAAAAAAAGCCAATAGAGGATTTAAATACTGTTTACTACTAGAGTTAGAAGTCTCCATGAGTTTTCTTCAATTTTATAAAATTATTTTACTTCAAGTGAAAAATTATATTATGTATCTATGAAATTAAAATATTGTTCGTATTTATTATGCTTAATATTTGACACTATTGTTATTATACTCATAAGGAGTAATGCTATTTAGACACACAACATTGACTACCTTAGCTGACCACCTTAAGTGGCAGCTGATGTTTCATGCCATGTTAATTAATGAATGTTGCCATATGTATTTTATTTTTTATTTATTCTCTTTTTAATAATTCTTATAATAAAAAAATCAAAACTAAAAAAAGAAATTAAAAAACCCTAGCGTCCCTGGTAAGTGGCCTCACGTCTGTTCTCAACTCTTCCTCCCGTCTCCAGCATTCCATTCCTCCATTCGTGTTGCACTCTAGCTTGTTTCTCCATAAAGTAATGGGTGCTACATCGGATATATGCTGAGGAAGACTTATAATCTGCTTGGTTCTCTTTTTCAACCTTAGTCATCAATGCATTTTCATATTGTTCCACAAATTGCTTTAAGGTAGTCTTAGAATTTACGTGGTCATCAAAAAATGCATTCCTACTCTCACTTCTTTGTGTGGTAGAAATGCCCGCCCAAAAACTTCCTTTCACAACGCTTGGCACCCAACGACGTCTTTCATCATATAGGCCTCTGAACCAATCATTACCCTGTGACTCATACTTCTCAATCATCTCTTCCCAATGATCTTCAAACTCAATATTGGTCAATGAATCATACACAATGTTCTCCAAGGCAAATTTAATAGATTCATAGTGTTTGTAACTCTTAAGCTTTTCATGAAGCTTCTTCATTATATGCCATAAGCACCAATGATGCTTAGTGTTAGGAAAGACAATCTCAATGGCCTTTTTCATGGCTATTTCCATGGCTATACCAGGGTTTTTTCAAAAAAAAAATTTTAAAAAATAGCAGAGCCGCTCAGATTATACTCAGTTTTTTCCAATTTTTTCAAATGAAATAGTATTTCGCAAGGCTATACTGGGCTTTTTCCAATTTTTTTAAACAGAAATAGTATAGTTGCGCGGCTATACTCGGATTTTTTCCAATTTTTTATAAGAGGAATAGCGTCGCTGCCCGGTTATACTATGTTTTTCCTAATTTTTTTAAAAAGGAAATAGTATAGCCGAGCGGCTATACGCGTTTTTCCAAATTTTTTTAAAAGGAAATAGTATGCCGATTTTTCCAAATTTTTTTAAAAAAGAAATAGTATAACGGCAAAGCTATACTGGGTTTTTGTTTCCAATTTTTTCAAAAGAAATAGTATTTCGCGCAATACTAGTTTTAAAAAAAAATAGTATAGCCCCAATTTTTTATAAAAAGAAATAGTATCGCCGCGCGCTATACTTCAGTTTTAACCAATTTTTTCAAAAGAAATAGTTTTTCGCACTGCTATATTGGGTATTTTCTATACTCGGGGTTTTCCAACTTTTTAAAAAGAAATAGCATGGCCGCCTAGTAAAGTTCACTTTTTTTTAAAAGCAAATGTACAATGCTCGTATTGAACATGTACATACATATTTTTCATGTTTAATACACATATTGTTTACCAAAATTTCAATAATGCACCTAAAATTCATGTATTATACACATTATTGAATACAAATAATATATGTTAAAATATTATATTGTGGCCGAACTTTTTAAGTTATACTTTGCCGAATAAAACACAGACGTATTTTATTTGTATTGCCGCTAGGCTATACCAAATTCATATATATAAAGGATAAACTAATGCAAATAGGAGTGTTCTTTTTTCATTTTTTTTATTAGATAGTATAGATAGGTGTCTATACTACGGCTTTTATAAAAAAATTCGAAATATTTTTTAAAAGCTCGGCTATATTGGGTTTTTTCCAATTTTTTATAATAGAAATAGTATAGCCGAGCGGCTATACTCGGGTTTTCCAATTTTTTTAAAAAGAAATAGTATAGTCGTACGGTTATACTCTGGATATTTCAATTTTTTTTTAAAAAAAAATAGTATAGCCGATTCTCTATACTCAGTTTTTACCAATTTTTATAAAATAAATAGTTTTTCGCACACAAGATATCCTGGGTTTTTTTCAATTTTTTATAACAGAAATAGTATAGCCGGTCGGCTATACACGGTTTCCCACTTTTTAAAAAGAAATAGTATCTATACAGGCTTTTTTTCCAATTATTTATAAAAGAAATGTATAGACATGCGGCTATACTAGGTTTTTCCCTAATTTTTTGAAAATAAATAGTATTTCTAGAGAGAGATGGAGATATTCTTTTTTATTTTTTTATTTTTTTGGGTCTTGCCCAAAGAGACGGTTTTGCCTCTCAATTTCATGAAATAATTGATAGACTTTCACTGTAGGATGGTTTTGATACTAAATGGAGAGTTGAAAGACTATTAAAATGCACCTCATTCATTAACCGTGTGGTTGATCCCCGTCCATGGAAATGGAGCGCATTTCGTGGTCGGCCGTTTACCTCCATTAGGAGAGCTCCCGCGGCGAAAGGAATTAGTCACTGTTTTCGGCGTAAATACCCTTGGGTCTCACCTAAAAAAAAAAATTACTATTAAAATGAAATTTTTAGTTCGTAGACCAAAATGAAACTTGAGCAATAGTTGGGAGACCATTTCAGTCAATAACCCATCAAACTAATATACAAAACTTGCACCAAAATAGAAAATAAACTAATATTCAAAATAAATAAAAAGAATTTGATAGGTCCCATATCATACATTTTTGTAAAAATGAAGAATGTTTTTGTTTCAGGGATAACTAATTATAAATTTTTGCACCGTACGTAGGTCTGGTTACAAAATCCCGTATCTTTTTGTTTCTCTTTAGGTTTTTTTTTTTTTTTTTTTTTTGGAGAGGTTAATGCATTCCTAAGAGAAAAAAAAACCAAGAAAATACATGGAATACCTGGGAGATCAACATGAAATTGAATGATCTTATAAAATATTAAAACAACTCACGGATAAACCTGAAAAAAAATATATATATAACAATAAATAAACATGATTCTATCGAAATGTTAGAATATTAAAAACTTAAATAATTTAATAATATAAACATATGACACATCTTTTCGAAAAGTGTAAACTACGAATTATCTCTGTATAAATTCTGGAATTGAAGTTGAAAATTAATCTCACTTATATATTAGCAATTCTGGAACATGATGAAGAAAGTGGCAATTTTTGTTATAATTGTGGCAGCAAAAACAATTTTGCTGCCTACAATAGAAGCTAAATTGTACAAAGCAGGAGAGAACCATGGTTGGACTGTACCTCCATTCCTGGACTTTTATTATCATTGGGCTTTACGATATAATTTTTTTGTTGGGGACAAACATCGGGCTAGCATTTCCACTAGACCAAACACCTCATGTTTTCATCTACACATAATGCATCTCAAATATGCACATATATATATATATTATATATATATATATATATATATATATTAATGGTTGATCTGATCATGCAAGTCCTCATTTGAACTTCTCAATTTAAGTAACGTCAACAACATCAAACACGAACACCAGTGATATAAAAAGTTGCTTATCTTTTTAGGTGCCCTTTGTCATATTTCCTTAAACTTAAAAGTTCAGCCATTATATAATATTTATATTTAATAATGTGTATAATACGTGAATTTTGTGTGCATTATTGAAAATTTTGTAAAAAATAAATGTATTAAACATGAAAAATATGTATGTACATATTCAATACGAGTATTGTACATTTACTATTTAAAAAATGTGAATTTTACCTCCCGGCTATACTATTTCTACTATAAAAAATTGGAAAAAACCCAATATAGCAGCGCTTTTAAAATATATTTTGAAAAAATTTTAAAAATCATAGTATAGCCGAGCGTCTATACTATTTAATAAAAATAAAAAATGAAAAAAGGACACTCCTAGTTGCATTAGTTTGTCCTTTATAGATATGAATTTGGTATAGCCTAAATAAAATACATATGTGTTTTATTTGGCAAAATTTTGGCATAGTACAACTTAAAAGTTCGGCCACAATATAATATTTTAATATATATTAGTTGTATTCAATAATGTGTATAATACATGAAATTTGTGTGAATTATTGAAAATTTTGTAAAAAATAGGTGTGTTTAAAATGAAAAATACATACGTACATGTTCAATATGAGTATTGTACTTTTTTTATAAAAAAATGTGAATTTTATTGTGCCACTATACTATTTCTTTTTTAAAAAATCGGAAAAATCTGCGTTTTAATTTTTTTTGGGAAAAAACCAAATATAGCCGCACAGAAAAATAGGAAAAAAAATAGAACTTCCTTAGTGCTTGTTTTGTTCCTTGTTGAGCAATGTCTATGAAGTTTAACATTTTTGACCGGTTGGAAGGTTAACGTCTTTGTTTTTGTTTTTGTTTTTGTTTTGCTTAAGGACTAACAAATCTATTAAGTTTTCTAACCATTTTGTTTTGTAGAGTCAGGAAAACGTTTGTGGGTATCGATAATTGTTAAACCCACAGGAGACACAACTCCTCCTACTAGGGATGCCTAGAGGTTTAAAGGCTTGTTGCATACGCTCAATGCAATCGAGTTACCTACGAAAGTGCTCTAGTTAACTTCTTGTTTTGTTTTTATCTTTGTTTTTCTTTTGTTTTGCTTGAGGACTAGCAAAATCTAAGTTTGGGGGTGTGTTAAGCTCATATTTTCATACATATACATGCCCAATTTACTTACTTCTTCTGCTTAGTTTCTTCGATTTCTAAGTTATTTGCCTCTCTTTGTGTGTTTTGTAGGCCAATAGAGCAAGAGAGCATAATTCATGCAATTAAAGCATGTTAAGGCCAATGAAGCAATATGGTGCAAAAACGTGCAAAAGCTAGAATTGAGGTGGACGTTCATTTCGGCGTTATCTTTCTTCATCGGAGCTTGGATTGGGCCAATACTTGTGTGGTTGGATCAGAGACATTCTGAACTTCACAATGGACATCTTAAAGTTATCATTTGATTCAGCCAAGCCCAATTCGTAAGCCCTTGAAGCTACACATCATGCTGACATATGGATGAGCTGATGGATGCTTGGTCATGGTGAGCTAGGCATGAGGTATTGGTTTCTGGATGTATGCTTGGTCATGCTGACATATTGATGAGCTATGGCTGCTGGTGGGATTTTTTGGTGAAGTGCAACAACCATTTCTGATTATCTAATGCAAGTGTGTTAGGTGAAATTTGTGTGGTTGGTGAACTTAATTGTATAATCTGATTCACCTAACCCTTGTGCCTATAAATAGGGAGTCTCTAGAGAGCTTAGAGAGTCAGAATTTCATTCCATCATTTACACTTCCATTGTACACAAAGAGAGGGAAAGTTGAGAGTCACAAAGGGAGAGAAGGGAGAAGGCAGGCAGGCTGGGAGGCTTTGGCCTCCTGGCAGCCATGGAGATGATTCTTTTCCATCTCTAGCATGTTGTCCTTATCTTCTTCTCCTCCCTTTGTCTTTTATTTTCTTCTTGTATTTTCTTTGTTTTTCTGTTATTAGTTGTAATAAACATCTTGCTAGTCTTGTATCATGGTTTGAGTTTATAAAGTTTGATTTCATTCATGAATTCTTCATCACTGTTTTAATGGAGCTGTTTTGCATCTTTTGACTGATCACCTAAGGTTTTATGCATTTTGCTCTTGTTGGGAAGGTTTGGGGATCATCTTCATTCCATCCATTAGCAACTTATGTGATTTGGTTTCTAGGTCTCCTAATGTAAACACCATGCTTGGGGTCCTTGTGATGTTCAATGCAATTTGATCCAAACACCATGGACTTATTTGTGAGCATCTTCATGAGTGAATCAATTTGTTCATTTGCTGCCATAACATGATTAGAACAATTAGGGTGGATTCTAAAACCTCACCATCTTGTCTTAGTTCTTTTCTTTCTTCTTGTTTTGTTTCTCTTGTTTACATTTCTGTTTTGTGTAGGAAAACTGAGTTGGATTATTCAATCACCAATCCCTGTGGAATCGACCTCGCACTTACATATGCTAAACTACCAACGGCTCGTGCACTTGCGAGTATCACAAGTTGAGGATGCAGCTGAATCCATTTTGGTGCAACTAAATCTACGCAACAGCAACCCACCTCTTTGTCCCCTCTTTCTTCGTTTTCTACGTCTTCTTGGAGTTAGTTGTGGAAGATCAATCATAGTAATCCCAGTAATCCAAAGCTTTAAGGTAATCAGACCTAAAAGAGAGATTTTGTATGAGGCAAGGCCATTGAAAACCATAATAGATACCAAAATCAACTATGTGGATCCTTGTTGCTTTCTCAGCTACATTCATTATTGTCTCATTTGAGAAGAAATTTGATAGCTTCTTAAATGGACATGCGGCAAGATAAAGATGGTTAGCCTTCTCTCATCTTCAAAATCAGGATAGCCATGGGGGTGGGTCGGAGAGAGAGAGAGATAGACAGTTTGCCCCTCGATTTTATAGAACAATTGATAGATTTTGACGGTAGGACCGTTTTGATACTACATGGAGAATTGGAGGATTATTGAAATGAAAAGTTTAGTTATTGGATCAAAAGGAAACTTAGAGCAATAGTTAGGGATCATTTCGTTCAATAACCCCTAATTTGATCATATTAGAAACTGGAGGCATTGAATACCTATTTTATAGATAGCTCATCATACTATGTTTGGTTATCTAATTTAGAAGAATTAAAAAACCTTCATTACGCTTCTGTCTAACTAATTAGCCATTAGAAAAGTGTAAAAAATAAAAAGAAAAATTCATTAGAAAAATTAGAAATTGTACATACCTCTTAAAGAGGTTGAAAATTCTCTAAAGAGGTTGTATATCAAGTAAATCACTAGAACGAAAATATCATTTTATTTAAATTAATTCATATGGTCTTTGTTGGGCACATTAAATTCAATGATATTCTTTTGAAACTAAAACCATTTTCCTCTTAAAAAAATCTTTTAAAATTAGGTTTAGAGTGAGGAGTTTATTTGATGGTTCAATCCAACCATCAAACCATTTAAAATGTTTAAGTCCATTGATTTCCTCATATTTATTGATGGCGGGATTGAGCCCCTCAAATAAGCTCATCACTCTAAAGGGTGCATTTTTGCTCATCACTTTAATTATAGGTATACCTTCACCATCATCTTCAATGATTGACACGTGTCCATAGGTATAATCATGATTCCATAAATACAAAGCAAAAGTTGACTATGGTTATATCTATGGACACGTGTCAAGCATTGAAGATGGTTGTGAGGGTACACCTATGGTTAAAGTGGTGAGCAAAAATGCTTCCCACTCTAAACTCCTCATTATTGTTAGAAATGTGCCCTAAGAGCCAATACATTTGATGTAATCTCCTTAGAATACATTTCGTATATGATACATAAAGGGCAAATTTATTTTGTTATCTTTTACATCGTGTAAAGAAACAAATGTCCAAGGTATGCTAAATAAGAGATAAAGTAATCTAAAGAAGATTAGATTCGGAGACCTTTAATCTCTAACCGTAGCATCCCAAAATGTTCCTAATCATAGGTTATCAAATGGGCATTGATAAACCGTCAAGATTAGCACATATTATGTATGCTCAATTGGGAGGATGGTTAGTCTCAAACCATTTGTGTAGTTGACACTAATACAAGTATGTGGGTGCTCATTAGTGAATGAGTACACTAACGCGATCAACCGTAGTTCTCGTATGAGTATTTATCTATATGTCAAACGAGAACTCATAGTTGCAATAATGTAAATTAGTCCTCAGACCTGAGGCATCATGGTTGTCCTGTGATGCGTTATTGATCTTTGATAGCTCTTAAAGGCAAGCCGTAAAAGATTTGTCTTAAGTGTTGTTGGGATCTCTTAATTCATCATAGGGGCATGTGAATGTACAATAAGGAATCTCTACTTTCGATAAAGAAGGAGAATGTTTCAAGATGTGATTCAGTAAATCTTTGGCCAAAGTATTTTGAGCTTGATTTAGAAAGTTGTTCTTAATCATGTTCTTTTGAATCACATGAGGTTATAAATCATATTAGGGGTTTGACATAAACAATTCGGTACCCTAATAATATGATTTGAAACATTGTATAAGAGAAGGACCGTATTGCATTGCAATTCCAACTGAATAGGTTCTTTATCTATTCTGGTTAGCTTGGGTAGCCTTGATATATTGCTAGATGTCACTCTTGGCTTGTGGAATTCCTAGGATTGATTGTGATCAATCCAAATAAAGGAAGAATTAAAAAGGGGTTTTAATTCCAGTTGGTTAGAAAGAGTTCTTATATTTTCCCACTGCCTTGCTAATTAGAACCTAATGGATCGCACACCTTAAATGGTTAACTTTGAGTAATACAAATGAGAATGAGTAAATCAATTTGATTGATTTGATGTGGATGATTTACTACGTGTAAAAACATATTTGGGCCTCGATAATAGTTAGAGGGAAGCCCAAATGGTTGGGTATCAAGCCCAAGGGCTTAAGACACCTAAATATTATGGTTCAAGTGTCATAAGGCCCAATTTTGGAAGCCCAATGGGGTTTGACCGAAAATGGTTAAGTGAATATGTATGGGAATTGTTTCCATAAGCTTATTAACATACAAACACAATCCAACATCAACCAAATGGGTTTGGGAGATCAAAGAGAGAAAAATGGGAGTTTTCAAGAGTGAAACACTTTCATCTTTCAAAGTGGTTTAGATTGAAACCAATCTTGAGAATCTTGTACTAGCATCCAAGTATTCTCAAGATACTTCTTCTCATCTCAAGGTTCCATTGGTGTGGAGACTTAGAGGCCATATACTTTTGTGGTTCACATGGAGGAGAAAGATCAAGGAGCAAAGATCAAAGATCAAAGAGGAGATCAACAAAGAGGAAATCATCAAGAGAAGACCAAACACAAATTGGTTCATATAATTGCTTCAAGGGTAATTAGATCTTATCCTTTCTCTTGAATTTTCATTTATGAAAAACATATCAATGTTCATGGCTTAAGATACTTGGAAGAAGTTTTGTTTTTGAATTTAAACAACCACCATAGACTTCCGCTGCGATTAATTCGATTAAATGCATGTTTAATATTCAAATGAACTTTGGAAAAATATTTTGAAATTTCCTACCATTATAACCTTTTCGAAAACTTAAAAGACAAAACAATTCAAGTAAAAACCAATGAGCATGAAGCCAATCCTGAGATTCGAACATGGGCAAGCAGCAAGCTACTTTTGAAACAAACTAGATGTGAGAGTTTTGGGCCCGAACAGGCCCGCTATTATTGGGTTCGTGCTACAGAACCGCTCCAAATATATGATCCCGGCCTTTGGGTTCGTGGTGCATATTTGAATTGTATCTCGTCTGCTGGATGAATGCCGCGTGGTGGGTTTTAAGAATTTTGGACTTGGGGATCAGATATCGTGTGTGTTGCCCAAGAGCTCACAACACGTAGATTGTATCAACACGCATTAATTTGTCTCTATGTCTAGGTTGCGTGGAACTTTAAAATTTTAGGTAGATTAGTTTAACTTTATCGAAATAAATTGAATACACAACATGAAATCAACACAAAAAATGTACCTAAAAAAACAAAATTGAAGTTAAAATAATTGTTATACCATATATAATGTTATTAAAAATAAATTATGATGATATAATAAACTATCAACTTGAAAAAATAAGGTTAAAACTGTTTTTAAACTATTAATAAATTTAGAGTCTCAAATTTTAGGACCGCAGGATTGGAGAAACAAAAAAAAAACAAAAAAAAGTGGTGGTAGATAAAATTGATATTGAAGAAGCTTTAAGTCCACCATCTTACACTCAAGTTCAATTCTCAGGTCAGGGCACTTCAGATTTATTTAAAGTAGATTATTGTTGGATGTAGACAGAAAACCAATAAATAAAGCACATGGTGGTAGTTAAACATTAGGAACATGAAGCTGAAGATCGTCGGGCGTTCTCACCCATTCAGAAATCTGAACCAGAGAGACAAGTACACGCATACACAATTACACATAGCTTTTCCTTTCCTGCACGAATCTCTCTGCAACGGCTTTTAGGTCATCCCCTTCTCACTTTCACAGGTTCGACTCTCTCTCTCTCTCTCTCTCTCTCTCTCTCTCTCTATATATATATATATATATATATCTCTCTGACGTAGTCTTAGGGTTTATAAACAACCGCCAATCGTTTGTTGAAAAACCCAAGTGCCCATTTCTGCTTGTTATGTATAATCTTAATTTTTTGCTTGTTTAGGACCATGCAGAACAAAGAAACTTGGCTCAACTATTGGTCTCAGTTAACGTAAATACTTCTCCTTTTCTCTCCAAATTGAACAGCGTAAGACGTAAGTTTTACACACTTTTATCACCAACCAAATAGCGGGTGGAAAGTTTCAATCTAAATCAAAATTGGGTACTTGAGATTTTGTGTTCTTGATGGACCATCAATTGGCGAAAAAGGGTTTTGATTATGCCCGGAAAAGGAAGAAATGGCTCTTTGTAGCTGCCGCTTTAGGCTTCTCTGGTTATGGCGCGTACAGGGCTTATAACTTGCCTTCAGTATCTCAAAAAAGAAAAAGAATTTTAAAGCTTTTAGGAGCTTTAGTTTCTATAACTGAAGTAGTTTCAGACTCTGCTGAGTCAATTGGAGTTGTCTCTAAGGATTTGAGGGACTTTCTGAAATCTGATTCTGACAAAATTCCAAATAGCTTAAAGCAAGTTTCCAAAATCTCAAGGTCGGATGAGTTTTCAGAATCTGTTGTTAAGCTCACACAGGCTGTGACTTTGGGAGTTTTGCGGGGTTATCGATCGGAGGCAAGGAATGATGGTGACAATGGAATTTCTAGTAATTCAAGCTTTACAGACCAGGTTATGGATAAGCTTTTTACCAAAGCCGGGTCTGGTTTTGTTTCAGTTGTTGTTGGAAGCTTTGCTAGGAATCTGGTATTAGCTTTCTATTCTGATGAGAAGTCTGGTGGAGGATCTAATTCAAACAATTCCCCAAGTATGGACCATTTTGTTTCGGAAACAAATTCTGTTCCAACATGGGTGGATGTGGTTTGTGACAAAAAGTGCAGAGACCTGATTGGTGATTGTATCCAGTTATTTGTAAGCACAGCTGTTGCTGTTTATCTTGACAAGACTGTGAATATCAACACCTATGATGACATCTTCTCTGGGTTAACTAACCCCAAGCATGAAACAAAAGTGAGAGACATGTTGTCATCTGTATGTAATGGCTCGGTGGAAACTCTTATCAGAACATCTCACCAAGTGTTGTCAAATTCATCTTCAAAGGCCAATCCTTCAAATTTGAATTTGAGTTCTTGTCTGGCAATTGATGAAAGCCAAGCTCCAGCTCGAGATGAGGGCTTCAGCGAAAAGGCATTATCAATGCATTCAAAGGCAACAAATGTGGATGATGAGACGAAAGACAGTGGTTGGGTTGGAAAAGTGTCCTCTACTTTGGCAGTGCCAAGTAATAGGAGGTTTGTTCTTGATGTGACTGGGAGGGTTGCATCCGAAACCGTCAGATCATTCTTGGAGTTTTCGTCGGAGAAACTATTTGATGGGATGAAAGGATATGCTAATTCTGTTCGTGAGGAAACAGTGGACAAGGGTTTTGGGATAGTGAGATATGCTAATTCTGTTCGTGAGGAAACTGTGGAGAAGGGTTTTGGGATAGTGAGATATGCTGTTGGAAAGTCCTCTGTTATTGCTACTGTATGGCTATCTTTGTGTTTACACATAATGGACAGCCCATGGGCTTTGGTGCCAGCTTAGCTTGTTAAGTATATTCTCATTTGACAAGTGCATATAGGCAAAGAATCGCATTCTGCAACTGCTTGGATGGTGGATGCTTGTGTATATTTTCACCCAAATCCGTAAATTTCATTAGGATTGATGCACTGATAAGGGAATGCTGCTTATGACTGGAGGAGATTTTATGGATCCAACCTCGATGACATGCTGGTCTTCACTGGTTGATGATGTTTGTGAGATCGAATGTTTTAGAATTTGTAAAGAAAGAAACTTCATTGTTCTCTAGGTCATGTGTTAAGATTAGCATACTTAAAGCTAGAATATTTAGCATTTCCATTATATGATTACAGCTATCTGTCAATATGGTTGTTTGCGCATCTGCACAGAGCACAAACATGTCACTGTTTAATATCTTTTGCATTCTTTAGGAGTGACGGGTAGAGGTGTTGGTTCTGTTGAGAAAAATGGCTCAATTAAAAAGATACAAAAATATTAAAAATCAGCGACCGGTCAGGTTTGTGGCGACGGTCGGTTTCAGCAAAATGCCAAAGCGACCGGTCGCAAGTTATAGCGACCGGTCGCCCAGTGAAAGCCTGGAGCGAAAATTGATTCTGTGACAAAGCGGACCGGTCGCCAGGTCTCGGGCGACGGTCGCCCGCGACCGATGCTGTTTCAAATTCCTACGCGTTTTCAAGTCTTCCTTGGTGTGCTACCACTTCCTATCGACTTGCAAGGATATTTCTGATCAAATCTGAGATATTAGAAGGTGGCATAGCAGCTGGAAAGTTGGGAGAACACATTGGCAAATTGATAACTTGTTTCATGAGTGTTTTCTCTCTTGGTTCAAGAGATTGATGCCAGCTAGCATCCTTTGTCCCTTGCTTTATGAGCTGCCAACAACAGGTGTCTAAAGAGAGATAACTAAAGCATGAACGTGTATAACTTAATGATATCTGATCTTGGAGTCCCAAGGCCTATATAAGAGGGAAGAGGAAGCAAGAGAACATTAAGTTGTTAAGTGCATAAGTTTGTGCAAAGTATAGAGAAGCTGAAAACTTGTAAGTTCAAAAAATACCAAGGGGAGAGCAAGAGAGTTCTCTAAGTGTATCAAGGTGTTGAGCAAGGGTGAGAGAGAAACAGATTGTGAGGGTAGTGTTCTAAGGGGGTTTCCTTTCTTTGTAAACCAAAGTTTGTAACCTATCTTCATTAGTGAAAGTTCTCAAGGAGATCACCAAAGAGGAAGTAGGCAATTTGCTGAACCTCTATAAACACTTGTGTCATTTCTTTCTTGGTTAAATTTCTGTGTGTGTGTAAGACTCATCCATCATTGAGTTGGTCACAAAGTTCATCAACAACAAGGTCCTAAGGGGAAGTGAGTTAGTATTAATTCACAACAGGTTCTTCGTGTCATATGGCAGTTCATATATTAAGATGTTTTAGAGCTCTGCTACGGAAACCCTGCCCACAGTTCCTCTCAATTTGCGGTTCTCATTTTCAGCCGGACTGGCGCGACTGCCTCAAAGAGAAGAAGATTAAGTTCCACTGCAATTCACAGTGAATTTGTTGCAATCCATATACGTTACAAAGAAGCAAAACATCTGTTCCGATTGTTTGCAAATACATTCAAACAATTGATTCTTGTAGATTGGTACATATCCTGTTGTGTTAATCAAACATTAGTGAAAAGTTTTGCTTTCTTTGTGGCCATAACATATATGTGTACTTGGAGTCTTTGCTCTCGCAACTTTGGTTCTAGGTGTACTTCAAAAGTTCATTGCAATCCGTGTGAAAATTCGTAATGGAGATGACATATAAATCAGCCTAAAAAGATAGGCCTTAGTTGTCTGCTGCATGGAAATTTGCTTGCTTTATTGGGAAGAACCAACGGAAGTCGAGAAGGAACAGCCATTCCGTTGAGAGGTTATAATACAGAAAAGTCCAATATTCTATCCAGATTCTAATCCACACATGATGTCGAGAGATTATCTATTTTGGATGGTTTTGCCTCGTAGAAGATTGGACTTCCTTATAGGATTTTGCATCGTCATTCTGAAAACAGAAAATACTGCATAGATAGAGTTCCAAAAATTATCCAACACCTTAAACAATCAAAGGTTTGCAAAAGTTGTAGTCATTGACCAATGACATGGTCACACCCCATCCACGACAAGAATTTGACAGTCGTCTACCTCTAATCTGAACTAAATGAAAAAAATGAAAAAAATGAAAAAAAAAATTTGATGAGCACAAAATTAATACAAGTTTTATCCTTAAATTTATATTTGTTAGTACTTTCTTTTGTTTTATATAAATCTATTAGAATATTTATATTGTTTTTGTTTCCAATCTTTGTTTTTATATTTAATGAGTGGTTATTTGTAGATATTAAGTGTCTTCCACCAATAGCATGATAAGGAGAAGAAATAAATAATGTATTGCAAGAAGAAAGTAAAGGATGAGAAGAAATATGTGCAGCCAAAGTCAAGGAAATTTGCTCGAGACAACTTGTGCAACAGCAAATGCAATTGAAGATAAAACAAATGAAAAGAAGAATCAATCAATTGCATTAATATGCTCTAGGACATGCATGCAAGCTTCCATCATTGAAGAAATATAGAGAGAAATGAATAAACAATGAAGGAGAAGCTCAAATTGACTACTCACAACCAATGAATGCAAAGAAGAATGATGATGCTTGAGTTGTTATCTAGCTTCAATTTGAGGAAAGTTGCTGCAGTTTTTTATAAGATACTTATTTGAAATGATAAAAGCTTGGAGCAAAGAAGCAAGTGTAGAGAGTGTGGAGAAATTCAAGAAAGATACCCGACAAAGAGAAGAAGGAAAGTATGGAAGTGCATGATAAAGTGTTCAAGTGGAAGAAAGTTTTGAAGAATTTGGAGAAGGAGTCATCATCACAATGAATTAATTAAAGGAAGCAAATTGGCAATTGGCAAGTGGAAAACATATTAAATTCATGAATAGAGGGATTTGATGAAATTAGAAATGCTCTCATCCTCCTATAAATAGGGTAAGCTACGGCATTGTAAAAAACACACCAAGCTCCACAATCTTGAGCTTTTCTCTTCCCTCCATCTTTCTAAGTTTTAAATTTCTGTTTTTAGTTTTATATTATTATGGAGAACTAACTCCCTAGCTAAGGCTAGGGAGAAAGCTTTTAATATAAGTGTGTAATTTTTATTAGTTTGATCCAAACTTAAGCTTTAATATAATTTTGTAGTTTTTGTTCAAATGGAATTTGTAGTGTTCTTTTTAATTAATTGATGAATGTTTGATAATCTATTTCATGGGTTCAATCATGTTTTTCCTATTGTGTAGTAAAAACTTTCATGCTTTTAAAAGAGAAGAGAATTACTAAAGATTAATAGAATTTTGATGAAGTTTATTTTTTGATAGTTTGTTGCCAATGGTACAAGTTATGCTTAGAATACTTCTAAAGGAAATTAAAAAGAGCTTTAATTATTTTGAACAACTACATTGGAAAATATTTTGTGGATCAAATTATTAAGAGTTGCATGTTTATGTTAAAAGTGGAATCCCAATGCCTTAGTGTTTTAATCAATCAAATTTTCTCTAAATCAAATCTTGCATAAATCTACCTCTCAATTACACTTGTTCTTTTTCATCTCCCGTTATTTTCTTTACACCTGCTCTCTTGGATACGACATCGGGACTTCCAAGCTACACTATTATATGACACCTTCCTTGGGTTTTGCAAAAGTGTTGTGAACAAAATTTATTATATTTTTAGGCCGGGGGGGGGGCTTGTATATAGAGTAGGGGTATAACTAGTGTCGTGAAAAATGTGCAAAGAAATGAGTTTGCTTGAAGGTTAAATAATAGGGAAATTTTCCTCCTTGTAAACGGCAAAGCTCAAAAACACCATTTATTGGAATGTTACAACTTAAATACAATTCAGCAAATGCAGAGTAGTTTCTGCAACTACGACTGTTTCAACAAACTATCGGGGACCCCATGAATTCAAAAAACTAGCTGTTAGCAGTTGTCTTGATCCTAGTGTCTAAACGTGCGTAAATGAATTAATGAATGACCCGCATCCCTGGGCAAAACTCCTCAATGACGTCATCATACATGAGAAGATCAGTATATATTGGTTAACTTGAGCTTGCATCAGTCTCCTTTGCAGCTGCCTCTTCCTGCTGCTTCTTTTTCCAGTACTCATCAAGTGGGGGTCCAAATATTGCCTTGCCTAAACAACTCCAATCCTGCAAAACCCCATATACAATTCTTTAGTAGAATAAATGTCACTTAAAATCACATGAGTACATTGGAATTTAAAATTCCAAGTAGATTTCATCCCGAATACAAGTTTATACAGCTGCCTGCAAGTTTTGAGGGGGCAATATTAAGGCACTAACGCAAGAAAAAAAAAAACAGGTATAACACAGCACTAAAACTTTGGTTAACCCGTTCTCAGCAGAAAATTCAGCCAAAATAAGACACTATGGCTCCCGTTTTTCCACTGGACATTCATAGCAGAAGGTTGGCCACAATGTTTTAGCAATTAAACCAATGCTTTATCAGCTTCTAGATTTTCTCACTTGTATCTTATACCTAAAAATGCCACACATACACATCTTTACATAGTTCTGGGAGACACTTTTTTGTGCAGATTCAGTGCTCCAGAGCTATTACCAGACAGGACTAACAATTGACGCAGGATATACGTTATTGTATTCTAAATTCTAATTATTTCATATATTTCAAAAATTGTATATTTTTCATGTATTTTTTACATGAAGTTTTATTCTTTTTCTGATAAAATCTAAGTCATAAAGTTACCATACAAGTTGGGGTTGTTTTGACAAGGTAATTTCTTCACAGTAAAGTTTTCTGAAGCCTATGGATGAATTAGACGTAATTTTATCCAATTGGAATGTAATGTAGCCTACCTTCATTTCTGTTCTGCGTCATTATACATAACCACTTCAGGCACCATCTGATTTTAGAAATGTTTTTTTTTTAATGATTCATTCGTTAACAACCAACTAGATGAAGATGTTAGATCATTTTCTCTAGACACGAGGACTTAAAAAACAGTAACAATATCAATGAATTGGAGAAGATTAGCCATGGGATGTAATGCATTTAGAACAATAAGGCAATTTGGATATTAATTAGAATAGTGGGCGTGCAGTGAATCTCAGTGCACAATACAGATTCCTCATGCATAGATATGTAGTAAAAAAGAACAATATACGCTTTCTGGCAAAAATTGCAAATATGAAGCAAGTTGTGTTTAGTAACTCATTTGTTTGTATGAAAGTCACCGCACTACATCAGTATCCTTAAAGATTTCCCAATTACTACCTCTAGTCATCCCTGTCTCAAGCACACAGTAATCTCACCAATTCAGTAAACAGATGGTAGAATGTAAACAAGGCCACCAAACTATGTGATTTATCGTCCAGTACTTCAAAAACAGAAATGATACACACACACTCTCACAAGCATACACGCAGACAGAATTACTTCTATTTTTCAAGAGAGTAACCTCACCAATTCAGTAAACAGATAGGAGAATGAAAAAAGGACTGCTAGATTCACTGGTTGCATAACATGCAAGAGAGAAAATTAAACCTACAATAAGTAGACAACCAGATTTTTGCATAGGACCAAAAGACAGATCCAGTTTGAATACTTAAACATCCATGTAGGGTTTAAAGTAACTCATCGTGTTAGCCTGTTAGGGTCCCGGCTATCAATTTTAGACCGTTTTAAGAGGCAGATTCTTATATCAACCCCTGGGTCCCAAATTCCCAATGTTATATATAAAGGAAAGGAAAAATGAGAAAAAGAAATAACAAAGGAAAAAACTTAAAGAAAAGGATTGCTTGAAACAATCTTTGTCACTGTTAAGGATTCACTCATGATTCATGAACTAAGCCTAGCAGTCCTACAAGCGCAGCATTGAAAACCACATTCTGCTACAAAGGTCGTAAAGAAGCCATGTCTCATGTTCTAACTCACAATACAAACACCACATAAAGATTTATTTTCCTTTTTCATTGATTTTATCTGTGACAACTGAACATACCAAACTTCACATTGCCATTTTCCTGCCATTTTACATATCTAATTCACTGGAAATGGATGACAAAATTAACAATGACAGAACTTCAGTCATGCAATACAGAAACCTAAGCAAATTACTTAATCTTCACATAGTCACACCCAAACAATTTTTAACCAAAACAAAACAAACAGTATTTAACCAAAACCCAATACGTGAATGATTCTGCTAATTTTATAGTCAAGCAAATCAGATAAGAGAAAAGGAACCTAATAATGGGTCATTGAAAGTTAACTTATTTATCAACAAAACCATTAAATGTGTAAGCATATCATGCTGGGGCAAAACCCAAAAGACCAAATTAGAGCGTTCTTGGACTTACAGATAGTGCAGGACAGCCGACAAACACAGTATAACATAAAGCGTATGCTCGATTTTATAATTATAAAACTCAAATTTATTTGTAAAGAAAGGGACTTACACGACTGCTCCAATTACCATAGGAAACGAGAGGAATCTGCTTCGACCAAACATTTTCAAAATTCAATACAAAAGTTCTGGTTTTTGTTGCAATTTGTATGCTTTCTCAAATTCAGGGTTTTTCAGCTTCTTGCTCTTCGAGGGTTTTAGAAATGAAAAGATCCTTTTTCTGAGAGTTTCTATAAAAAATAGACACAATTTAACCCCAAATTCATAAACATCAGTTTTTAGAAAAACTTTCAAATATAGTCAAAAACTCACTTAAATTGACTTAGGGCATGTTTGGAAGTTCTCTGGAATGACCAAAAGCACTTTCCGGATAATTAAAAGTGCTTATGACATCATTTGGAAGAAAAGTTTAGAAGCGCTTTTGGGTCATAAAAGCTCTTCCTGGAGAAGCACATGCGTGCTTCTTCAAGAATCACTCCTAAGTGTTTTTCCAATGAAGCACTTTAATTTTTTATGAAAATTCAAGATTTTTTTATAATAAAATAGATTTTGTTAGAAGCGCTATGAGCAAAAATACTTCCTAGAGAAGCAGTCCGAGCCATCAATTGTAGCAATTTCAACTATACTCCGAAGTTACATTTTGGTCACTCAACTCTTAAAAATAGTTCCAGAGTTCACCCAATTAGGTATTGTGTTGCACTCCTTGTTCATTTTCGTCAAATTTGTCTATTTTCCCATTAAATCCATGGGTAAATTTGGAAATTCATTCCAAATATTTATAAAAATGAAATAACAAAAATAAATAAATAAATAAAACTAAAACCAAAATAAAGAGAAAGGAAAAAGAAAGACAACCCGATTGCTTCTCCTCCCCTTGTACCAAACTCGCCACCCAATCCTTCCTCCCACCCCAACCCATAAACCATCAACCATAAACATCCATAAATGTAAAATCATAATAATTACCCAAGAGAGAGAGAGAGAGCACTTCATGCTTTCTCATGTGAGCTCATTGGAGATCTCCATTTTTTTTAAAAAAACTTCTAATAGTTATTTGGCTTTTTATCACAAAACGTCCCTTAGGTTTGCGAAACAATCAGATTTCGTCATTTATGTTTTTTTTCCGTCATTTATGGTCCTTAAGGTTAATAGGTGTGCTCACAAATAGTCCTTGCCGTTAGGTTCCGTCCAAAAATCTGTTAAATTGATGACGTGGTGCATACGTGCGTCTCACATATCCAATGATATGATGCCACGTGTATTAAATAAAAAAACATTTGAAACTTACAAAAAAAATTCTAAAAACTTAAAAGAAAAAGAAAACATATTAAAAACAAAATCAACATCTTCTTCTCCATCGCAATAAACCCCAACCCCCACCAATCTCCCTTCCCCTTTTTTTCTCCTCGCTCCCAACCACATCTCCTCTCTCTCCCTCTCTAGACCTCCAGTAGCAACACCCCTATCCTCACCCACCCTCCGCACACCTGCTCCGCCCTCCTCCTTTTCTCTCCCTCTTTGTCTCTCTTCCCTACTCTCTTTATTTCACAGCAAGCAACCTAAAACTCCACCCACCCCTCCCCCCAACAAACCCAGGCAACCACTAAGCCCACCCAAGCCACTCCATATTTGGCCTTTACTAACCACCATCTCCTCCGGTGAAGGCCACGACTCTACCTACGACTCCAAGAAGGCAGCACCAAAATAGAATGGAGACACCAAAATTTTATCCCCAAAAATCCACAAACAAGCAAGAATTCATGTGATTTCACCCCATTTTTGTATTATATAAATAATTACAACGTTATTGGTCTTTGGTGGTGGAGATTAGACGTGCAATGGGTGAGGGGGAGTTCATGGCATATCAAGGTTTGGGTTGGCTGTTGTGGGTGTTGATTTGGGATAGCAGGTTGGGATATGGATGAGGTTGGATGTGGGGGTTTGGTGCAACGGAGGAGGTCGTGATTTTTTCCTTTGGTTTATAATTTTTTAAAGGTTTTTTTTAATGGTTTATAATTTGAAATTATTTTTTAAATATATATATATTTTTTATTTAATCCATGTGGCATCATATCATTAGATATGTGAGACTCACATATATGCCACATCATCAATTTAAAAGATTTTTGGATGGAATATGACGGCAAGGACTATTTGTGAGCACACTTATTAATCTTAAGGACCACAAATGATACAAAAAAACATAAAGGACGCGTAATCTGATAGTTTGCAAACCTTAGGAGTGTTTTATGATAAAAATTCTAGTTATTTTTGTTTGATTTTAAATTATAGGTTTTTAAAGTTTTTGTGGGATAAGAAGGGGTAGGTGGGGAACGAGATGGGGGGAGGAGCAAGAGGGAGGGTTATGGTGAGAATTGGGTTTGGAGTATTTTGAGGAATACAGGCTAGGGGTGGGTGCCCAATGTGATAGAAAGAGGGATTGGGGTTGGGAGGAATTGGAGGAGGAGGAAGGTGTGGGTTACGGCAATGGAGGAAGGGGAGAGTTGCGGAGGGAGGGAGGGTTGTGGGTGAATTTTGAAATTTACCCTCACTTTTGATAGAAAATTTGACATAGTTTGATGGAAGGACCAATGATGCAACACGACCTAATTGGGTAACCCCTGCAACTATTTTTTGAGTTGAGTGGCCAAAATGTAACTCCGACTATAGTTGAGGGACCATTGCTACAATTAAGCCTTATTTTTTTTAATACTTGGAACTCTACATGACGTCTTAGTTGTGTGCGTGTGTGAGAAAGTCATCTCCCCCCTATAGTTTAGACTATCGCATATGCTAAAAAAAGCTATTAGTCAATACAAATACAAATAACCACATGGGGTTAATAAAAACTTGGAAGTAGAATAACCACAAAGGGAAAGAAATGTTATTCAACATAGGATTTAACATTTCTATTGGAGTGAGTCTCAACTATATTTTCTAGGGTATACTTGTGATTTACCCCTTGAACTTGTACCTCACTTTCAATTAGCCCCATATCTTTTTTTTTTAGAAAATTAAGGACCCAATCTATTCTTTTTGGCCAATGTGCCCCTCGACGTCAGTAATTTGGCACTTTTCATCCATTCTGGCGTGAAGATGGAGGTCACTTTAGTCCTTTCACGTGTCCATGCAAGTCAACCCAATGTAAATGCTAGGCAAGTTTTAGAAAAAAAAAAAAAAATAAATAAATAAATAAATACAAAGCTAGAGATCAGAGCGTTCGAAAGTTGGGGGAGTTGGGGATTTCATGAAATCGACCTATAAGTGGCTGATGTTGACAAATCAGTGAGGTTGTCATAGGAATCTTGAAGCAACACACTTGTATTTAGGGGTAGGCATTCAAACCGGCGAACCGAAAATCCAAGCCGAACTGCATCCAATCAAACCCGAAAAAAATCGAGTTGACAAAAAAGTCAACAACTTGTCAAAACCCGAACCAGACTTGGTTTTCAAATTGGTTTATGTCTTCAAAAACCGGAGAGCTGGGCGAACCAAATCGGGTAAATTTAAAAAATATATCATTTCAATATTTATTTATATTCAATACTATATTTTTAATCTCATAACTAATATTTATCTAAGTTCAATTTCAAAATATATCTCTTTTTTAGCTTTAATATTTATTTTTATATGAAATTGAATAATTTGTTAATTTTCAAGTCAAAAAAATAAATATTCAGTTGAAAATTGTATTAAAAAATATTTTTTATAATCCGTTTAAAATTCGAATTGGAACCTAAATTGGACTTAAAATTCTGTTCAACCCAAACGGGACAGTTTTTGAATTTTTTGAATTTTTTTTATTGTATTGAGTTCTAACCAAACTCGATGAATAGTACTAATTTGGATTCTAATTGAGGCAAAGTCCGGTTCAAACCGAACTACATGTATTGACCAAGAAAGATGCTTGTCGAAGTACGGAGTAGTGGGCAGCTTCTAAGTATAGTAAGTCTTCAACTTTCCCTTTCTTTTCATTGTTTAAGTGGTTGTGGTCCATATGTTTTCTGTAGAATTAGATTCTTCCATCTTCTTGCCTTGCTGTAAGATTCTTTTTCTGAATAGAAAGTGTGGTCCCAAAGTAAAGCATGTGCGTTGGTTTGTCTATGTGTGGCTGATGTTAGTAAGGCTGGTGCCGATTGGTAGGTTTGTCTGTAGTAAATTGAAGTTGCTAAGTTAATTATTTGTTGTTTGTAGGTGATCCGGAGTTATTTACTATTGAAATTCACCATTGGGGTATTTTAAAAAAGGAAAGTATGTGGGAGGTACTGTCCAATGGGCAGACGGAACTGTAAGACAGATCAGTTGTCAATGTTGGACTTATATGATGTTGCTAAATCACTAGGATACAACCACATAAAAGTCGATTATTGCTATAGATCCACAACATTGGGTTGTGTGGCAATTTAAGGAGACTTGGATGTGCTTGAGTTTGTGAGTGAGATAACTGCATTAAGAGTTCACCTTTTGTACATCATAGAAAGTCAGAACCATAGAGAGTAATGAAGCCTCTACAGCTGTATTTAACTTTCAGAATTTGCTTCAACCACAATTGATACATGTAGATGTACAAGATTATGTGAACATTACTGATGATGCTGGTGATGAAGCTGAAGAGGAAGATGAGGAGCAACAGGTAGATGAGGAAGAAGTTGTAAATGTTGATCCAGAGGATGAATGACAAAGAGCGCCTGGAGTTCATAGATAGTGACTATGAGCAAACAGAATGAAGAACAAGATAAACAAAGGGAGCAGAAGATGACAAGTGGTTTGATACGCATGTAGTGAATGAAGCTACTGAAGAACCACAGAGAGAACCCGGTGAAGTTCCAAGTGATGGCTACAATTCAGAGAACCTTCTAAGTGTTTCAGAAGAGGAAGATGAAGTTGATGAAAATCCAGGTGTGAAAAGGGTTAGTCACAGAAGAAAAGCTCCTAGGTTCAAGCAATTCAAAAGGATACTGATTTATTTAATCCAAGGATTTCATATTGGCATGGAGTTTGCTAACATGGAAAAATGTTGGGAGGCCATAAGATTCTATACAGTTTCAAGCGCTAGGGCATTGAGATGGGTGAAGAATGACCCTCACATGGTTAGGGTGGTGTGTGGAAGTGGAGGAAAGGCTGAAAAAATGGGTTTAGGAAAAAGATATGGAGACAAAAATAGACAAAACTGCTACAAAATGCTGAAGATGATGGTGGAAAAGAAAATGGAGAAAATGGTAGAGAAAAAGGTAAAGAAAAAGGAAAAGAAAGAAGGATATCAAGTGTGATTGGTTGCTATATGCATCTTATGTGGGCAAAGGGCCTACTACTAGGATCAAGACTTATCAACCAAAGCATTCATGTGGAAGGATGCAGAAGACCAAGTTTGCCACTTCTTCTTGGCTAGCTCCAAGGTTTGATGAGGATTTGAGAGATTATCCTAATATCTCTATCTCGGATTTCATGAACAACGTGAGGAAGAATTATGGCATAGATATCACTCCAAACCACTTTTACCAAGCCAAGAACATAGCTAAAAAGAGAATACATGGAAGTATTGAAGAACAGGTACGCAAAATTGTGGGATTACTGAAGAGTTGAACACAAACAATCTAGGCAACATATACTCTAGTCAAGACTGATTCTGGGGACAACCCAAGTATTTAAAAGAATATATATATATATATATATATATATATATATATATATATATGTGTTTTTGGTGCATTGAAGAAGGGCTTTATTGCAGAGTGCAGCCAGTTATGGGTTTCGATGGTTGTCATGTGAAGAGAACTCATCGAAGTACAATTTTATCCGTCAGTTGGTATTAATGAGAGTAATGGGATGTACACGAATCGCATTTGTTGTGGTTAAAGTAGAAAATACCAAGACTTCGACATAGTTTATGGAGATTTCGTTGTTGATGTTGGGTGTAAAAATGGTAATGGTTGGGTGTTCATGTCAGATAAGCAAAAAGGGTTTTGGGGCAAGCCATTAGGGATTTGATGCCCACTGCTGAACACAGGCATTGTGTTAGGCACCTCCACAATAATTTCAAGATGGCTAGTCACAATGGACTAGCATTGAAGCAAAGATTATGGGTAGTAGCTAGATCAACTACAATACCCACATTTGTGGGTACAGGCACCTCCACAATGAAATGGAGAAGATGTTATCTCAATCAATACAGGTAGTGAAAAATGGCTTTAGGAGAGGCCAACAAATCATTGGAGTAGGTCACACTTCAGGACTCATTGTAAGTGTGATATGCTTCTTAACGACTTGGTGTCAATCTTTTAACTTAACTATTATTGAAGCAAGGCATAAGCCAATCTAACACTACTAGAGAATTTGAAGTTATTTGATGCTAAGAATGGCTAGACTTAGAGAAACTTTTTGGACACATGATGTTGGTCCTAGGATTTTTGAAGTTGTTGAGAAGTTAACAACTGAGAGTGCTCAATGCATAGCATCATATGTTGTGGGGGGAAATATCAAGTTAATAACATTCATGGTGGGATGTATGTAGTGGATTTGAGAGGCACACGTGGCACTTGCAGGGTGGGACTTATGTGGAATCCCTTGTTCGCAATCTATGGCTGCAATTGCCCAAACAGAGAATAGCCCTTATGACTTTGTGCATTCACTTTACAAAAAGAGGTGCATATGACAAGGCTTATGAGAAGTTAATATCTCCAATGCCTATTCAAAATTGGAGAAAAACAGGCCATAGACCCATCAAGCCACCTCTTAACCACAAACAACGAGGAAGTCCTAGAACAAGTAGGCAAAAGGAACCTGATGAGATACCAAAAAATGCAACAAAGCTGAAGAGATATGGGATTGTCATTTTGTTGTAAAACTTGTGGAGGTGAAGGTCACAATTCTACAACTTGTGGAGGTGAAAGTCATAATGGAGAAAGAGGCAGAAGAATAGGTATGAAGATTGTGATTATTTGTGTTGATATGAGCTTTGTTGAAGGTGCAAGTTGGTCCTTTATTTGATATGAACTTTTTTATTATTTTTTGTTCAAGGAACAAGTTAGAGGCAGGGGGAAGGCAGAAGAGTTCTAGGAGGCGGGGGAAGGGGAAGAGTATGCCACTGTTCCCTGTCATGGCACCACCGGGAAAAGCCCGAAACTTCAATCCAAGATAGACCCTTTAGAAGAACAAAGCTTGGGTAATACCATATGTACTAATTTGCTTTCAATAATTACATTAAATGTTTAAACCAAATTTGGATTGATTTGCTGATTTCTGTAAATTCAATTAGGCGAGAAGAGGGGGGGGCAAGTGTCTGAACTAGAAGGCAGCTGCCCAAACTTGTGCTATCTTACAAGGAATTCAAATTGGGCATGCTTCTCAACCAAACTCAAAAAATGTACCTCTATCGAAAAGACCAAGGCCATGGAGAGTGTAGTTGAGATTTGCTGATTTTGGTCATATATGGTCATCGGGCTGATTTTTATTTTTTGGAACACCAAAACATTAGGACTGCTTATGTAATAGATATGTTTTGGAACATTTGATTTTGATGAATTTGTAGCTGATATGGTCCTAGGATTCTCATACTGATTTCAATGGATTAGAATTGGAACACAAAATGTTTTGGTTGGATTACAGTTAGAACACATATGTGTTGCTTGGATTCGGTGTTTTAAGAGATGTTTTGTAATGGCATATCTTTGCCTCAATGGATATGTTTTGGTTTAATAGTGTTTGCTTGCTTGCTTATATGACCTTTTGGCCAATTGGAAACAAAATTGTCAAAACACAACTCATACATGCCGTTACATTCAACAAAAAGACCAAAAGTCCATGTATTACACCTCTGACACAACACAGAACAGCCTGGAGTCACATCGTCTTTCGCTTTTCCCTCTCCCCTTTATTTATGGGACAGATTACATAGGCTTCTTTGGCAAATATCCTTCATTGTCTTTTCCTTTCCCATACATCAACCACAAAACTATCACAAACAACAAACAAGACACCCAAAACCAAGGGTTTTTTTTTCCAGCTTTTCCTGTTCAGACTTTTTTGCATCTTCCATCATGTTTATTTTCCTGCAGCCCCGGTATAATTTGCTTCCACCTCTCATACATTTGTGGGTCACCCCATCCCAATATCTACATCTATCCTGCACATTTTCTTACAACAAATTGATACATAAAAACAGAAAAAGAAAAAAAGTGCAAAATTCCTTAATTTCTCCTCAACCCAAATCTCAAATCTGCAACCAAATTTCAATTACAAAGATGTAAAACCTCCTCCTTGGATGTGCAAATTCCAAGATGTTTGATTTTCAGGGTCTACTCTTACCACAGGATATGATCCAAAAGGCACCATCCATGAATTACCCTCTTCACCTTCTAATTCCACCTTTGTGACCCACTCACCTCCATGACCTCTTCCAGGGTAAGGACCTCCATCTCCTACATTGGGTTTTCTCTCTAAACCCTAGATCCCCCTTTTGGTTTAGGGTACGAAAATGGAGGTTGGGAAAATGGAGGGAAACTCTTCTGGGAGAAAAAACAGCCAAAACGAAGGAACTAATAGGTGAAGTATGGGGTTCAATCCGGTGGAGACGTGAATGACCAAATTAACCTCCAACTTAACGGCAAAATGGATGGAAAGTGCCAGATTTTGTCCTGGGGGCACATTGGCGGAAAAAAAGGATCAGGTCCTTAATTTCTAAAAGGATAGGGGCTAATTAAAAATTAGGTATAAGTTTATAGGGCAAATCACTAGTATACCCATATTTTCTACATGCTAAAGTGTCACGTTGGATTTAACATCTTCCTTTTAGATGCTCTAAGAAATGACCTTAAGAGGTCATGGCCAACTTTCTAGATTACAAGATATTTAGCATATATCCCCCCTCTTTAGGAGGGTAGGACCATAGTCGAAGTTCTACCTTTTCAATTTCTCTCTAAAATTTGTTTAAGAAGATGATTGAGGAGCTCATTATAATGCTCTTATGGCCAGCGGCATTGCTATGCTTGTAAAATAATTGATTAGGTTTGCCCGTGAGAGAAACTGAGCTGGAAGAGAAAGGTTTGGCGTTTGGTAAAATTTTTGTTAAAAGTGTTGTTAATATTGATTTCAACAAAATCAAAAAATAATTGTTGCATAATCATTAAACCCAACGCCTCTTCAAAATCAATTTTTGCATAATCAGAAATGAGGCACCTGGTTGTTAGCTTTTACCTGATAGTTTCTCTTTACAGCATTTTTAACAATAGGTGATTTTCTCATAGTTTACCAAACAGGTTGGGCTTCCCAAAATTTTTTAAAAATCACTTATCATCCCAAATAAGCAATGCTAAACGGGGCCAGCGTATCGCTGTGCTATGAAAATAATCGCCTCTAGATTTGCTTTGAGAGAATTCGAACTGAATAGAAAGCAATTAGCGTTTGGTAAAATTTTTGTTAAAGTGTTGTTGATATTGACTTCAACAAAATCAGAAAATAATTGTTGCATAATCATTAAACACAACGCCTCTTCGAACTCATTTATGCATAATAAGAAATGACAGGATCTTATTAGCTGGCTTTCCTTATAGCTTTCTCTCACAGGAATTTTTAACAATAAGTGATTTCTCGCAGTTAGTCAAACGTTCGGGCTCCCATTTTTTTAAATCACTATCACTCTAAGAGTTAAATGGAACGATCAATCCTGATTTCCTATGAGAGACCTCAAAATTTTCTAAAGGTGGGCTGATATCTCTGGTTTCTCGTGCTTTAAGGCTCAGGCCCTTAGGCCTTTTTGTCTGTCTGTTTGGCTTGTTACCGGTTGGAAGCAATTGTTTTGTTTTGTGTTTTTCGCTGGGTCGTTTGGGTTTAGTGGACCGCCCTTTATTATCTTGGATTTCTTCTTAACAGATATTTTTTATATTATAATGTTTTTTTCTATAAAAAAAAAAATACGATGTATGTGTGTGAGGGTAAAGCAAGATGGCTAAGAGGCCTGGGCTTGGTTTCTAGTTACCTGAGTTGGGTTGCACCTCTAAGCCTATATTGAAAAATCAGGACTGGGCTGGAGGTGTAGATCTGCCTTTCTCTTAGCAGGGCAACAATATATATATTTATTACTTGGGGAGGGACCAACAATATGGTTTTTTCAATATTTTCCTAATATTTGTTAAAGTAAAAAAATATTTTAAATTCACAATACCGTATGATCAGCTTTAGATGCTAGCGAGGAGGCAACATGATTTTGAATTATATTTTGAAATATAACAAAAGGCATGAATATTAGTTCCAATCCCTTGCTCCTCCAGGCTTTTTTCTTTATGCCAAATTAGTCTAAAACAAATTTAATCGAAGTAAAATAATAATAATGCATGATTCCATCGCAGTGTTGGAATAATGTCAAGAACTGCACAGCTTGTCCTCATCATAAAGTTCTCTCCTCATATAAATAGTTGTGGAAATGAAGCTGGAAACTTAATTAGTGGTTAGTAATTTTCCAACACAAGGTTCGAAAACAATGATGGTAAGTGGGGATTCTATGCTGTAATGATGGAGCAGCAGTAACTAGTAGTACCTCTTACCCACAGTATGTAAAAGGTAGAGTATATTCAATGGGAGAGAACTTTGGTTGGAGTGGACCAAACTTCTATTGTATACCAGTTGGGTCACGTGCATTGGCAACTTGCAAGTACATTAACATCTTCAGAGATCAGTAGTTGACGAGAAGAAGGTTAATAAGCTTTTCACATTCTAATTTAGGCTGTACCCAACCTATATAACAACAATATTATTCAAACTGCCAGCCCGGTTGTCAGCCACTATTAAAGACGGCACGACATATCTACATCTTCTAATCTTATTTCAATATTTTTATGGCTCAGTGATGTTAGAAAGCTTTTGTGAGGATGTTCGGGAGAGATAGAGATTTCCATAATTTGTTGTTGATTGCAATTACATACTTTCGCATGCACATTTCATGCTAATTTGACTTCAATAAGAGCCATGCGAGTTACCAATAGAGTTCAACTGAGGCAATGCATGCAAGGACCATAGAATGTGAGCATAGGCTGAAGTGTGAGTCGTTATAAGTTAAAAGTTACAGTGGCCCTGCATAAGTGGTGAGTGGGAGAGCAGGACCACTACAACTCCCAAGACGACCTTCATTCTCCTCTGGTTTTAGATAACTTCACCGAAAAGGGCCAACTGCAAAGCGGAAGTGCATACCAACTATTTAGATTTTTCTCCAATCTTCATCCCCCAACCATGCACGCTTCACAACTTTCTCAAGGCATCTTGCTCCACTTGTTTCTCTGCTGATTTTCCATGCCTAGTTGCCACTACCCCATCTTTAAATTGTTTAAGAAAAGTTGCAACAATTATTATATATCATTTGTAGACTGAGAGACGTTTATTTGGGGATTTCAGGGGGGGGGGAAGAATTAATTAACATACACTTTGTTTGGATTGTCTCTTTGTCTTGAAAATCCTTAGTTATTAATCTAAGTTGTTTAATCTTGTTTAAGTCTAATTGTAACAATTCCAAAGACTCATCCTTAAACTTGGATTAGTAAACCAAAACTGTCAAGAAAAAGAGTAGGATCTTGTTGAGCGAATGCATTTATGAGATAAGTACTTCCACCTAAAATGCTGAACTTTTTTTTGGTCGAAAAACGTGACAATTTTGAGTTGGATGCATTTATGTGACAAGAGCAAGGACTTATACAGATTACAATTACTTAAACTTTTGTTACCCAACCATTAACCATCTTCAGCCACTTTGTGGCCTTTTCATTTTAGGTGAGAGCAATTACCTGTGGCTTTTATTGCTTTAATTTTCATCTTTCGAAGGGGGAAACTAAAAAGCAAGAAACCCAACCGAAATTACTTTTGGTTTGGGAGACTTTATTTTCACTTTAGGAGACTACTTCTTTTTCAACTTTTGGCTTCCAATAGTGTTTCTAAATCTATCGTACGATACATTTGTATTGCAAGTATGAGTAGGCATGTTTATGGTTGTTAATCAGTGATTTTTAATTTTTAATCACTACCGTCGATTGTGCTGGTACTCTCTCCAAATCAATACAACTTATTGTTGGATTTTAGTCACTCAAAAGATTTTATTCATATTTAACATCATAAATTACTTTATACCAACTTAAGTCCTCTTATCAATAAAATACTATGGCTCTTTAAAAAAAAAAAGTCTACGTTCACATTCAATATCTTACAGGTGGAAAGAAGGCAGACAAGCCACCATTCAATTTACAAGTTGTTCGTTCTATTGTCACTCCATTTATTTACTTTTTAAGTAACTCTTAATTAAATTCAATAAAAAAATGTGGCAGTTGAAATCAGCGGGTAGCTTCTGAGAATTCAACAGATGGAAAGTCACATTTAATATCTACGGGTTTAATTGACTTGAATTATTGTCTTTTAAGGGATGTTAAGCTTATGCAAGTTGGAAGAACAATCTACAGTATCGTTCTGCCTGGTAAAAGTATTACATGGTGTTTTAAATTTGGGATGATTTTAAAAGATAAAAAGTTTCAGCCGCCATTCCCCATTGGGTTGGTGGCTTCCATCCGTCTCTCTCCTCCCTCTCTCACTCTGACTCCTCGCTCATCCCCTCTAGTACTTCCCTCATCTTGGCTACGTTTTGAGGTTGCTTGGACGTTTGGTGGCTGATTGGCTATACTTGTGAGCCACGTGGTGTCAGATCGGCTTTTATTTAATTATTGCGGTTTCTAGTCTTATTTATATTTGCTACTTATGAGAGTTAAAATGTTGTAGTTACAGTTATAGTTTTCGTGCGTTAGGTGAGGTATATGTCTAGTTTCTCCAAGCCGTAGGTCCATGTGTCGCAATGAGTAGAGGTATGCATGTTATGTTGTTGGTAGAGTCCTTAGTATTTGAATTAACCCCCGTAGTTACTGTGCTTTATATTTTTTACAAACCCTTTTGTGGTTATTTTGTATCAGTCTTTGCTGCCGCGACTTTAAACTTGAAATTATTAATGCAATCCATCGCATTTCTCCAAAAAATTATTATGATTTTCTTCCACTCAGTTTTCTTTTACATAGAGACCAGAAAACAAACTGAAAAAATGACCTTAGAACGCGATGTCCAACTTTCTAGATTACAGGATATTTAGTATAACAACAAGAGCAGGGTTTCATGAACCGTGGTATTTTGCTTTATTTATAATTAAATCAAGAATTCAACATTATGAACCAAGAAAACTGTGTGTATATGTCTCTCCCGTTTGATCATCGTTCTCTACTACCATGCAGTTCTTCTGTAGGAATAACTAGAAACTAGTAGTAAAGAGAGATTAATGATGACAGTTACAAACATAAGCTGTGTTCTTGAGATCCAATATCTTACTCTCATATTATGCTTTCTCTTGCTAAGATAAATACTTCGTCAAACTGTAAGTTTGTCCCAGACATTGAAATTGATCAATGGTTCAAATCCTACAATCTCACATTGCTAGACAATCTGAAGAAAAAGTGAAAAAAATAATGAAAAAACAGGGGAAACTTGCTATTGCTTACAAGTATTACATAATCACAAATAGATATTGTTAAAAACAAACCAAGTTCAAGGATTATGCTTCTGTGTATAGATGTAATCCACATGAGCTGCCAGAGTCCTTCTCATTAAAGCACTCCTCCTCCCCAGCTCCTTCACAGCTCTCATTCACCACCTCATCAACCTCTGTTTCAACACCCTACTCAACACCAAAAAAAAAAAAAAAACCCCCACATATGAAACACATAACCCTATAATGAAAATGCACAAATAAACTTTAAAAACATGAAAATTCCACAAACCTCAAATTGGGTTTTTGCGGAAAGTGGCTGCAGAAAAAGCTGGTTCTGGTCTGGCTGGATAGATGAAAGCAGAGCAGAGGAGGACGGTTAGGAAGAAGAGGGCTTTGACTCTGGCCATTTCTCCTATTTGTTTTAAATTGTATTAAACAAGGGGTGAGATTGAATGAATTTATAGAAATGAGATAAGGACTAAGGAGATAACCTTTATTTATGGCCGTGTGAACTGGGAAGGGAAGAGGCAGACTTTCTGTAGCAAAGAGCTTGTCCGACCCAAACTCTTTGTATTTAATAGGATATGACATAATTAATAAAAGAGACTTTTTTTCTCAATTTTTTATTTTTATTTTTGTAATGTTTTACCCTACGACCAAATTAACAAATTGGTGTCGTTGATAATGCCGGGGATTTGATTTGCTTTGCATGTTGTTTGGAGACCGCCAGCATGAAGAGGTATTTTTCGGTCCACTAAAAAAACAGACATGGAATCCAAAACTGATTCCTTGCTGGCTAAACAATAAACTAAATTAAAATGAAGAAGGGAATTTCACCAGCTAATGATGTCAGACTCTCAGCGAAGTAATTAAGTTTTGTTTGGATGATTTACAATTACAGTAACTCATTTCCTAGAGGCTTAAATGAAGGCAGTAATTAAAAATGTTTATGTACATATGTTACATTTTTCATTTCTTTCATTTTGGAAATCGAGGTGCCTCCTTGCGACCTTGAACGTTTAGCATGGCTTGCGTCCAGCTTCAAATATAAACAAATCCTATTTGAATACCACGAAGTTAAAGTTTGGTCAATCCATCCCAAAACCAATTTACAATGAAGTATTCGACAAACTCCTTATAAACTCATGCAACATGCGAGTTTTTTAAATTCCACCAGGACTCTTCTTCTCATATTCACACAACCATTCCACATCCTGAGAATTAAAAAAGAAGTCACACAGACAACCAAGAGTTCGCATAAATCCTCTTTCTTTTCGGCGATCAACATTTCTCCTTATGGGCCAGATTAGTAATCAACATTAAGGACCAGAGAAGTAAATATGGCACTCAGAATGTTCTTGAACCTTTTTAATTTGGTTGATTATTCAAATCCAATTGACAGCCGAGATTCTAGAACGCCCTAGCATTCATATTCCTTCGTCTTTCAGCGTTTGCTGAACCATGTTTGAGTCACCACGCATGGGTACGCTGTACCTCTTTTTTTCTTCTTTTTTGTTTGCCCAGGACCAAGTATCATGACTTTTAGCTTCAAAACAAAAACAAAATAATCGAGTGGCAAAATAACCTATCACTTCAGAACCCTCAAATAGCTCAGATGAATTATGTGTAATGATAGATGTTGACTCAATTGTTCTGTGATTTTTCAAAGGTGGCCCTTAGCTACAAACTCCTCAAAGTCAGAAGGTAAAAGAGTGGAAAATATGTACGATGATCTGATCGTAATATCCTAGCCCATTTTAAGGTTATGGCCCCAATTAAGAATTTTTTGCTTGTTGAGTGGCATACATTAAGATATTTCCATTATCCCCCAATTGGAAAGTTCTAAGCTTAAAATAATATTAAATTTTATAAATTTATAAAAATTAAAAAAAGATATTCCATAACGGAGATAAATAAGATTGATTCAATCTTATATATGCTATATATAGGAATCAAAAGTTTTCCTTCCATCCACACCTGTGGTCTAACAACAATCAATTAAACGTGAACCCATCATCCATGACATAATCCGATGTGTACACGTGCCTACTACTTTGAGAGAGGAAACAATCAAGGTTAATGAAAGCATAAGTTTGTTTTGTTTTTTATAACTAATTATCAACCGATATCCTTATTAATTAGGATGTAAGCAATGTATATGTATGGATATATGTATGGATGTATATGTTATGGCCTCGTGAATCACCTAGTCACTTAGTACATACCTTCTAGAAATAAATAAATAAATAAATGAAACTATATTTATAACTCTGTGTAGGCGAAATGTTGTTTTGGCGCATGCAAAAATGAAACTGACCTAATTCGTTTTGCTGAACGTCATAAAATAAGGACGGCATCCGATTGAGAAGACAATTCTGTAGCCGTGTGGTTAAGCAAGAGAGCAGAAAATCTACAGCTTTCGTTTACTGAAATTGGACCAAATTAAGACAGTGAGAATGAATAAAGCATATTAATTATTGCAGCTGGTAAAAGAAAGAATATTTGGACAATAGAGTAGGGGTTAAGGCATGCCTATAAATGCTAGTGGTTTTGTGCGGCCGAAAGCCAGTGTTTGAACGAGTCAAAAGAGTTTCTTAGTTGAAGTTTTTGGTTGGTAAAGTGAGCATTTGGTTAGACAAACTCCATATACTTCGTTGGAAATATTGACTGAGAATATATGGTTTGGAATTTTGAAGTGCACTAATCTTGTGAGTACTAGAGGAATGTGAATATAAACTTGACGGTCTTACACTATAAAAATATCACATACTCGTATCATGTGTGAAATACTGTGGATTGTTATAGTTTTGACAGGAATACAACGTTTAATCTTTAAAAGAGCAATTTTGTAGTTTTAGGTCAAAGGTTTTGATTTCATGGATGGTTTTATTTAAGTTGCAAATTTGCTAAATATATTGAGTCCCAAAGTATACAGAACAGGAAATTTTCCCAAACTTATGTAGTGTATTTTTAGGATTTTGATGTTTCGCAATATCCGTTCTCCCTTTACATATGTAGATCTCATTTTCCAAGAATATAAACAGTAATAATTAATAGTTGATTGATTCACTCAATTGTTGAATGCATATGAGGTTGATAATTACTAAGCAACAGACTATTTAGTTCATGATGAGATGAGACCAATCAATGATATCCTAGTTAATTTTAACGAAAAATCAAATTTAAATTACCTAGAAATACATGTGAAATCTTGCTTCTATCTTCAATTATTAGGTCGCCTTCAATCAATCCTTACCCTAAGATGAATAGTGATCGTCTCTGGCACTGATACATATGTAATCAGTCACGACTTAACAGAAACAAAAATGCTTTTCCAGTACTTCATGATTGTGTTGGCCGTGGCTCCATGCCAGAAACCATCATAAGAGCTTCCCCACCTCTGCTGAACTCGCACATATGAAACCAAAACGAGTTTTGACTACAGCATAAAAACACATGCAAAATTTGGCTCTTGGTTGCATTACAAGCTGAGATTTTGCCATTTGCAAGAGAAAAGATGTGGTTCTCGTTCCTTTTCCCAGTTGCCCTTTCATTGTTGATCGATTTTCAAGAAATCTAATGGTTCAGATTAACAAAAAAATTGTTTGCTTTTATTATGGCTTCAGTTGCCATCTTTGTTGGAAAATTATAAGTTTAGTTTCGTTTATTAGTTATTATGATAATAAGCTGAATTAAAAGTTTTTGGTACTTACCAGCTAATCCATGCTGTTGAGTAAAGAGCGATAGTGAAATGCCTGCTGAGGAGTGCAATTAGCATGTAATAATTTTAGAAGGGAGATTTTGAAATTATTACATATATATGAAAAGTTTTATCACTATCACAAAAATTAAGTTGGACGATTTGGATTAGATATTATAATTTGAGTAGATTCGTAATATCATTCGACAATGTTACTGTCATGACATAAATTTTTCTTGAATAATTTGGATTGGATGAAGGTTATCAATGACTGATCACCACTTATATGCAAGAGAGTTAGAGTAATAAAATTGGTGCTTGTTTTTTAGTGCTAACAGAACATCAAATCAAACAAAAGAAAAAATATGATTCTCAACTTATGCTACACATCTTTAATATAAAGTG